>CAJGYO010000012.1:34102026-34384666 GCA_904845875.1 Miscanthus lutarioriparius
CAAAATTCTCCAATGGAGTCACCGAACCTTTCTGGTGCTCATTGCGTTCATGCAGACTGCTTCCAACGGCTAGTTTTGGATGTTGGGGCTATAAATACCGCCCCACTCAACCAATTGAAGTATGTTAGAGTGTGCTAAAGTTGTAGAAGTGTTGAGGGTCTATTCTAGGTGCTTTAGCCACTAAAAGTGCTTAAGCAAGACTAGGCGATTAGTGTTAGTGCTTTACGAAGTGCTTAGGCTAGTTAGAAGTTATTGTTAGTGATTGCTCTAGGTTTAGGCCTAATGTTTAGTGAGTTTGCATACCTATTTTTACTTGGTGCTTGCACACACCATCGTTATACACTAGGGCATGTAATCTCGTGAGATCACACCAATTGCATTTGTGGTGTGGTCACGTAGCTTGTACGGGACGGAACGAGGTGTGTGGAGTTTCCGCTAAAAGCTCAATAGTGAAGACAACCGGTGGTGATCAAGGAGAGGACATCTTAGGGACCCACTTGCATGTGGAGAAGGCCTGGGGGCTATCCTTGAAGTTACTCGACTAGGAGGTTGGCCGTTGCCAGAGGCCCCAACAAGGACTAGGAGGAAGCATGAGCTTTTCAATACCTTGGAAAAAATATCATCATCAGGAGTTTGCATTCTCTATCTCATTTAAGCTTTTGCATGTGCTTTACCTTTCTTAATCTAGCTTGCTAGGTTATAGTTGATAGGATTAGAACCTAGGGTGCAAAACTCTTTTATGGTAAAGATAGCAAAATCATAGTGCACATCTTGATAGATATCTTGCATATGTTTTGATCAGTACGTTTTAGTTGGCCATTTAGTTTTAAGTTTCCTAATTCACCTCCTCTTAGGCACATAGTCCCTTTACATGGTATTATAGATTGAGAGATTTCTTACCCTCAAAAGGGATCAAGATGAGAAAGGTTGTCACCACTCTCTTCACCAAAAGGAAAAAAGAAATCTGTTATTGCCAAATTGATACTGATGATATCATCTTTGGTTGAACAAATCAAAATTTTTATGAAGAGTTTGGAGAGATAATGGCTCAAGAATTTAAGATGTTTATGATTAGAGAGTTAAGTTTCTTTCTCAGTTTGCAAATCAAGCAACTTAAAGTAGCTCAAAAAGAAAATTTCCTATCCAAGCTTATAATATACATGTTCATATAGTTTGCTTGGAAATTTTCAATTCTTTCCAATCTTTGTGAGGTTGACATCAATTACTAAAAATGGAGAGACTAAAAGACCCAATTGGGTTTTGATAATTGAATGAAAACATTTGTGGACTAATATGTTTCATGTAGATGAAAGGTGATTATTGGTTCACAAGAAAAATTTGAGCTACACAAGGCCATGGTGATGAAGATGGCAATGATCATGAATGTGCAAAAGCTCAACAAGTGAAGAGCTGAAGATGATGGATGATAGGAGTGCAAAGGATGAAAGACAAACACAAGGGAAAGGTATAGCAATAGGGTTTTTTCACCATCCATGTGGTGATTAGAGAAGATGGATGGTTCGGTTGATAGGATAGTTAGCCATACTATAAAGAGGGACAAATTCAGTTGCTAATGCAATTGTCCAGTGCCACTTGGTGAAATCTAACATTGCATATGCAATATGATCGAGTGGCATGGTGAGAATCAAGTGAAAACCTTTGAAAAATGTTTCTAAAGTGCTAACTCAATGCTAAATGTGTTGGTCATCTCGTGGGCGAGCAATTGAAGTTAGCCATTTTGAAAAAGTTTTAGAAAAGGAGCTCGATTGAGGGTTTTACCTCACCGGAGCTCTCTGGTCACCACCATAGTTGGATCATTAGAGCTTAGAGTTGTGAATCAGCTCGGTTTGATTGTCCATTGAAACCCTTTGGGGACCACTAGATCTCAGGTTAATGGTGGTTAGAGCACTGATCCAACATAGCTGAAAAACAACAGATAGACCCTAACTTTCGGTGCCATTGGAAAGTTGGGCACCAGGCTTAGACTCTGATAGTAACAATGCACAAAAGTGTGTGGGAGTTCAAATTGAGACCATCAAGGCTCTCCAATGATTCCATCGGTGGAAAATTACATATACAATGTTTTTGTGCTTGTGGGGAGTTTGTGCTCATCGAAACTATCTAGTGAGCACCGAAGAGCAAGTACCAGATCTTCAAGCGCTGCAATGGCTAGTTCTAACACAATGTCGGTAGTCATTGATCTTCAAGAGCTCTGATGGTGGACTCTGGTGACCTAGCGAAGGTATCCTGTGATCCTAAAAATGCTGCCCTAAGCTTCCAACGGCTAGTTTCTTGAGAGGGGCTATAAATAGAGTGTGTGGCTAGGCAATTTAGAACTCTTGGAATCCATTGCAGACACACACACACACACACACACACACACACACTGACACATAGTAGAGTTCAAGAAGGACCTCCACTCACATTTGTTTGCCAGTGATTGCATTCTTGGTGAGATTAGAGTGATCTAAAGCATTTTCTTTGAGAGATAGCATCTACTAGCCCTAGAAAACTGTATTCACTACGAGTTCTCCTATTACTCTTGGTGATTGTTGCCACCTAGATAGCTTGGAGAAACAATTCCCTTTGAAGCACTCAATTGAATATTGTGAGGTGCTCGAGAGTTGATTGTGGGGGATATTTGGTTGATCCCCAACGAAGAGGTGAAGAATGATGAGGACATGACACCTCCGGATACGACCTTTGATTATAAGGTGAGCTCGTTCCTATGTATGCATAATGATAAAACTAAGAATTTGCTACTACTTAATATCAGTATTTCAAATGTGCGTAGGAACAACGGTGATGATGATAGAGTATGGAGTACAAGCTCATCAAAGTCCAATATTCGGTTCGTCGGTAGCCCGACAGTGCTTCATTGGGAAGGCCATAACTCATCCATCTGGAGTGCGATTGAGGTTAATGAGAACTTGATTGAAATATTGTTTGATAAGCTTTCAAATAGATCTAGTCCCACCTTAGTGTCACGTCGGCAAGGTCTCCAAATGATCAATACATGTTGTTGTTGTTTCTGTCGGGTGCAACAATGTCGTCATGGGCTTGATATTCACCTTTGGGACCCTGGCCTAAGTTGGAGCACGCACCAAGGAGATGGAGAACACACCAAACAAGACCTTGGACGTCCTCCCCCTTGGCCACCACCTTAGGAGGCAAGTAAGGGCGTCCAAGCCAAGTTACAGACCCAATCCATGTCAAGTTTGAGTCCATCTCGAAATCCAGGAGCAGCCAGCGATAAAACAGACGCCCAGGTCCCATACAGACTCTATTTTCGATGATCCACATATGGATGGAAAGATACTTTGATAAGGTAACCAATGGAAGTAGTTGCACATCAAAATTCCTTCGGAATCAATAGGAATCATCGAAACAATTTGACGTCCAGAATCTGTCAGGGCGTTGCGTCGCCGTCTTTTTGGTCATTTGGGCCTTGTAACGTGTCGAGACTCCTTAGGGACGCGAGTAGGGGGTCCTTGGACGACCATTAGGATATATAATCAGTATCCTTAGGATATATGTCACTAGGGTTTGGGTTTTGCTTTAGATTAATCTATCTTTGAACATGCGTCGTTATCGGTTTGTGAAACCCCACGTTGAGATCTTAATCATACATTTGCAAATTGTCACTTTACTTGAGTTGCATTTTACCTTGTTCTTGCTTGTGTTCTTCGATTTGTAGCAGGGATTAGCCTTCTCGGTGAGGTCAACCAGATTATGACACGGTTGATAACCAGAGGAGAAGTGGTGCTAAGGTTGCAGGGTTTGGGTCTCTGTGATCTGAAGCCAGATTGGTGTGTCTCTTTCCGTCTAAATCGATAGTTATCTTGAACCTAACGAAAGATTGGGAACCTTGTCCCCATAAAAGAACCACTCTAGGAATTGAAGCTTGGATAAGCACCTTGTGATCGAGCTGATTCAAGATCAAGTTCTCACATCAGAGCCAACCTTGCGGGGTTGCTAAGCTTGAGAGGGGAGCAGTGATCCTTGGGCTTGTCTCAACATGGAATAGGTGACCAGCAAGTCACCAAACCACATGGATATATCTTGTGTCTTCTTCTTGTGGTATTCATTTGTTCAATTTCTCTTGCGCTTTACTTTGTGTTGTTCAATTCTTAGAGTAGTGATATCAGGACTTGTCATCCTAGTTTATTAACTCTAGTGACATAGTTAATTTATATTATTGATCACTAGAATTGTGCAGCTTGCAAGACATAGCCTAGTTGTAGTGCTTATCAAGGCCTTCTTTGTGCATAACGAGTTTGCGTAGTGTTTGTGGTTGATAGAATTTTTAATTAGGATGTTCACCCCTCACCCTCGCTACAGCCATCCAGAGATCCATACAATATGTTGCAAAACTGTCTAGTTCAGCTCGGATCAGACATGCCCATCGACCTCTCAACACTAGGCGCACTTGACTTGAACCAAACCCAGTGGTATGTTTAGGCCACCCGGTGGGAAGACTTGAAACATCCACTGTTTTACTCTAGGACCACATACGCAATCTTTTTAAATCAAACTCATAGCTAGGTACTTTAAATATAGAGTTTACATCAAGGTTAAACAAAAGAGTACATAATACATCAGAATAATGAAATAATATACATGTCGAAGCAATTCAATTATTACACAAGATCATGCAGAGAGGTTGGGTACAAAAATATAGAAGGACCTCTATAACTAAGTAATTGTTTATAGGACTCGGATGACTAATAAGTGCACAGTTGCGACCAATCGACATACATAAAAGGAACACTAGCCCACTGCCATGCTCATCAATAACGCCAGATTGACACATAGTTTAGCCAAGTGAGCGGGTACATCTGACAACTCAGTACAACATTTGTCTTGCATGGTTTCACTTGGCAACATTAGAGTGGGCTATACTTGACAGGTTCTCTACCCAATAGTATTAGAGCTATGCTACAAACCTACAAATGAACTTAGGTTTAGTCATTCTGATTCCATAAAAATACGACTTACTTGGTGGTTCTAGGAATCTACTTGGTTGTACACCGAGCATGTCATATGTGAGCTTAGGCATACTCATTTTCACCTGGCTACATTAGAGTTCTACTGAAGGATCTTATCGTCTCAATTATTTGTGTGCAAGGTGCAGTTGAATGATTATGCAAGTTGTGTTTTTTGATTCTAGGTTCCCTTATTGTGGGTATGGCACTAGGATCTATACTATCTTATTTGGCTTAATCATTTTCCTTAGCGCTGGGCAGGTCATGGTGGAGCCTAACTAGGTTCTAACTTCTATTGGTTCAGACTTATGTTTACTCACCTATTTATGTTCAAAAGACTTACACTACATTTATCTAGACTCGCCTGACTAGATTTTATAGTGGAATACTGTAACACCCTCGGTGTTACACTATAAGTTTTCTACTAATAACACTTCATGAGCATCATGATTATGTGTTAGTGCATGTGAGAATGAGCAAAGATAAATTTCTTGGCATGAAAAATGATTAACACAAATGATACATAAAGAGAATTCAATAGGCATGTTATATCACTTAAGGTTGGAAACCAATTTTTATTAAGCAAAAGTGCTATAAAACATATATGTGACACCTTAATAAAGTTTGAAGTACACATTTTGTAGAAGATAGTGCAACTTTTGTTTTAACAAGATAGTAACGCTAGATAACATTTCTAATAGCTTGGAAATCGAATTGAAGCAAATCCAACTCAACACAGTCAATTTCTTAAGTCTGAAAACAGATTGACAAAGCTATGTTTAGTAATTTTTGTAGAGAAATTGGGTTATGGAGTAGTGTTGTATTATAGCTTGTTTTAGTAGCCTAATATACCCTCTATGGTATAGCAAAGGTGGTTTGGGAATTGGATCAACGGTTTAGGTTTCTCGAGTGCTTTAAAATCCGTGCTTGGCGTGTTCTCAGGCTGTTTTCCTGGTTGAGTGCGATCACTAGCACCGGGGGCACGACGTCGCCGTGTCGGGCGTTCTGCGCGCGCGCGCATTGGCGCACTTGGCTGTCCACTGCGGGCCGATCGGCCTGGCTGCGCGGTGCTGCTGCCACGTGGGCCTAGTGTCATAGCCGCCGTTGCCGCCCTGCCACGCGGACGTCCTGTTCCGCTGCCGCGCTGCTGCTCTGGCCGCATCACTGGCCACCTTGGGCTGCCGCCATGCAGAGTCGTGGCTGCCCGACTCGTCCCATCGTGCTGCCCCACCGCCTGCTGCCGTTGCTGCACGTTGCTGCTGCTCGCACAACCGAGCGCCATGACCACCTACCCCACATGCTACTCCCACCACATGTCATGATGTTGCCGTTGCCATCGCGTCACCATCTCACTCTCGCCTGCCGCTGCACCGTGCTGCACCACTGGTCCGCCTGGGCGTAGTGCGCGTGGGGCCAGACCGTCGTTGCCATGCCATTTATGGCACTGCGGCGCGCGGGCCACGCCGACCTCGAACGAGTGCCGTTGGCTAGCGCCGGCCGTGGGCCGTACTAGTTGCGCCAGCCGCATTGCGCCAAGGTGCACTCGCCAGCTACCGACCGCGTCCTCACCGCCTCCCGTCCTCTCGTTTCTCCCTTGCTCGCCTCTGTTTTCGCCGTCACATCGCGGCCATGGTGAGCCAGGGCACAGGCACTTGCCTTCAATTTCGTGTGCCCGTGAATGCGCATTGATGTCCGCGTGCCAACCGTCCCCACCCCGCCTTGAATCGAGCCATGACGTACTCCAATTTGGAAGTCCCCTCCTGCCGTGCCATTAAGGCCAGGACTGGCCATGGCCGAGGGTAGTCACCCACTGCTCCACCCCTCGTCAATCCATCTACACCATGAACTTTGTCACCACCTCCACTTCACCCTGCGCACCTCACTTGCACCTCTACCGCCTCGCCATAGCCACTGACATGGTCGTGCCGTCTCGGAGCGTCGCCACATCCGACCAACCGCACGTGGCCAGCCTTATTCGGGGAACCTTCGGCCAAACCACCACCGCAGCCGTAACCAGGGTAAGATAGTGATGCTATAGCACTAGCTAGTTCACCCCACGGTGGCTTAGGGTGGCCGGTATGGCTGCGCCACTATCGCGCATGGCCGCACGCCGTGGTCACCACTTCCACGAGCTCCGCCGCTCAGGTAACCTAGGCTAGTGTAGGCGCTAGAGTTGTAGACAGGGGTCGGCCCATTAGTGGAGCTAGCGTGGGTCCCAGCTGGCCGGCGTGGTCGTCCAATGCCATCGCCGCCGCGCCGGCGCACGCGCGGGTGGCCGAGGACCATGCCGTTGTAAAGGAGGGAATTTTTGAGGGTTTCGTTGCATAGTTGCTCTCTCTAGGAATAGTGACATGGACTGCGGGTTAGTTTGCCTAGAGTTTAGGGGTGTTTTTGCAAGAGTACCAAGATCTGTGGCTGGCTTTCCTTGTGGGTCGCCTCAGGATGGGCCTGCTTTTGGCGTGGAGTCGCACCCTCTGACGCCAGCGTGTCTGTGTGCACAAGGCAAAATGCATGCATGATGGGTCGTCGTCGAGAATTGGTTTTCCTTTTTCCAGCGAATTAGTAAATGTTTTTCTAATTTAGTTTTGAGCTGATCTTTGGAAAATTATAGCAAATTCTGTAGGTGTCCAAAAATTATGAAACTAATTTTGTTAGGTTCCTAAAATTGTGCTCTATCTGTTAGTGTATTTAGTTCATATATATATTTATTGATACCAGCGGCTATTAAATCATTTGCGAGTGTTTAGTATTATTTAAGTTAGTATTTGTAGGAATTTTTGGGGTAAATTGGTAATAGCTTTAACCATGAAATTTTTATAGTAGATTCATTGTATTATTATGTGCTTACTGTAATTTTTGTAGCCTTAGAATAGATTGAGAAATATGATAGCTAAGTACTCCTTATTGTAGTATATAGGAAATCATTAATAAGAGTAAGAATATATTTTAGTTGCTAAGTAGCACTTGTAGGTGAAACCCTGCTGGTTTGATGGGAATGATGATTAGCTTGGTATCTTAGTCATTAGAGCTAGGTTAGTGGCTTAGTAGATGTATTCTTATTTTAAGAACTGTTGTTGCCTTAATATTGAGTGTTGCATCGTCATTGCATGCATGTAGAGAACGAGTTGGTGGAGTTCATGATCGCGGGCGAGCAGGAGTATGAGGAGGTGATCGTGGAGTACGAGGAGGAGGTTCTCGTACAAGAGGGAGCCCCAGATCTACTAGCGATTGACTTTGCTGACACCCCGCCTGCCCAAGACAAGCCCCGGTGTATAACCCCTATTTTGAATAAGCACTGAATATATATATCTGCGATGTGCATTTATGTTATAGGCATTTTATAGAAACCACCTGCATAAATATATATGTCCTATGAGTCCTACTAGTACAGGTGCGAGTAGCTGCTATGCTTAGGATTTTTGGTAGCGTGAGTAGCCTGTCGTTACTCACAATAGATGATTATTATTATCACCCTTATGATAAAATGGTGAAAGGAAAATGGAGACCGGACAGGGATGTGGTATGGGTATTGGTGGGTGTAAGAGGTTGTGTCCCACGGCCAACGGGGCATAGCTTGGTTACACTGTTTTCCCTATCCGTGTCGGTTAAGGACCGGCCGTGGCATTGGGTTCTAGTCAAGTCACAGACTTATTATACTGAGCACATACTTGTTTATGGGAGCAGGGAAGGCTCGTTGCTATCTTGTCATGGGTTTCAGCTCTTTCCGGACTGACTGATTGGAGGCGGGGATGGTGGAGGCCTAAGCACCACACTGAGTCTGGGACTCAGGTGTGGGGGCTTGGAGTCCAAGTTTGGACGGGGACCTAGACCCCTTGACAGGAGAGTGGTGGGTTGGTCCTGCTTGTGCCTGGGGTACAAGCGGGGCGTGTGTTTCGGGGTACCTAGCTGGGCACATTGATTCGCAAATCACTGGGTAATCCGGTATGACTTGTCTACACTCTAGCACCGTAGTAAGAACTAGAAGATGAAAGATGGTGAAATGGATCTTTTTGCTCAACTCTTGCTTGAAAGTAGAACAGGTGCTTACCTAGAATGGTTAGTTAATGAACTAATCATGACTGCTAATAAGAAACATACATAAGGATTTACTACTAGTATTGCTTTCCGCAAAAAGGAAACCCAGCAACCCAAAAATCTTATCATATCCTTTGGAGTCGGGAAGTTATTTCCACTAGTAGGGTAAGTTTTGCGAGTACATTGTTTACTCAGGGTTTATTTACCCCTATTGCAGGTGCAACTTGAAGGGTAGTTGTTGTGTGGAGGATTCTTCTGGTGGGCACAAACGGGTCCTTGTATTCTACCGTTAGATATTTATTTTAATTCCACTGTTTAATTTCCGCACTCTGAACTTGGTACTGTAATAATGTATTTCTAAGAACTCTGGTTGTATGAAATGGACTAAGTATTGTAAACTCGTTCTCATTATTGAATCCAGGAGGAAAATCGTGGATTATTCGAGTTCTCCCTTGGGGTGTGCTCGACAGAACTGCTTGAAGTATCTCATTTTCGGGGTGCTTAGTGTCTGGTGGAAGTCGAGCACCTTTAGAAGTGTGCTATTTCGGGCGGTTCTGCCACAAATACTTGAAATAGTGGCCAACTTATGGGTCTGACTAGATTCCAACGGTTTTGATTGGGATTTATCTATCACATACTTAGGTTTCTTGTGTTGAATTCATAGCCAATTGGGATTAGGAATGGGGACACGAGTGTTGTGCTCGTCTAATTGACTAGCTTTGACTATGATTGTTTGGGTCACTACACACACGAGGAGTTGGACGTGCTTTACTAAGATTGTTTGGCATTCTAGTCAGTGAACTTGAGATTCATACCTAGACTTACAAGACAAGTTAGCTAGGATGGAGAGCACTTATACTTATTTACTTCAACTTGACCGACTAGGTTTTGGAGTGGAATACTCCATGAAGTGCTTAGCTTAAGGGTTCAACTACATCATGTTGGTCAGACAAGATGTATATATAGGGTTAAAAACTGCTTGGTGGTCTAGTCAGGGTGGTCGGCAAGACTCACATAGTAGGCTACTCGATACTTCAGTTGGCAAGCTAAGAGGACAACATCTATGCTTCAATGTTCAAATTGGGCTAAGAGGACAAAAGCTTATACTATATATTTATAAGGCAAGGTAGTTTGCAAGGTTGGCTGCAACATACTTGATCTTGCAGTGGTCATGGTAGTGCTCCAGTGAACCTACAAGCACACCAGTACCACTAGGGGTACGAACACGGTTGGTAGCAGATCTACATAACTAGATGACACATAAGCATAGGCTGCTCACCTAGGTCTTAAATACGGTCAATCTAAGTAGTGACTACAAGATTGGGCAGTCCTAGAATGGTTCCTTCAACTTATGGGGCTTAGGGTCATGTATTTTTGTAGAGACAATGGATCTAAGCCTCTAACGAAGGTCATGACCCTCACCAAGATTCTACAAGTGTGAGTCCACCAAGGCTTATGATGATGCCAAGCAAGATTATCAAGGGAAAAGCATAGGACGGTAGAGCTATACTAGATGAACTCTAGCACTGACACCAATGGTGGCCAACTATTCAAGGATCCACTAGGGAAGGTCTTCATTGGTGGCAGTTTCCGATGAGGCTTGGTCGGTTGTGAAACTCGATGCGAGGTGAAACAATGGCTATGAGGTCTTGAGCTAAGATGGAACAATCGCTGTGGAATGTCTCCATGAATGCTAGCAACAACGAATGGAGGAAGAAGACAAGCGCCTAGAGGAAAGAATGGCGTATGTAGGTGATGAGATACTAACATATGGGTATGTTAAGCCTCGGGATCAATGGTTCCTGACCGAGAGATCCCCTGAGCGACCCTTCCATGATCGTTCGAGGGCTCGGGGGCTATACCCATCGGGTACACTCGCATGCATCCTCAGACCAAGGAATCAGGCTAACCCTGAGCACACCGCTGCCTCTGCTCAGGGCTCGGGGGCTCGCCCAAGTCGTAGGCGCCCGATCGACGAGGAGCCTGAACCTGATCCTTGGCTCCCGCCCGGCCTATGACGCCAGACATGGCCCGGGCGCAAGAAGACACGCCCCGAGCCATCGAAGCTTGGGGGCTCCCAGGCGCTGCCCCGTGAGCACGGCGCTATCAACCACTCCTCCGATAGGGTCACGCACGAGGCATGATGCAAGAAGACAAACTCCTCTGCGACCTCCAGGGGCTTGGGGCCTCCTAGGCCCACACATCAGCCCCTCGAGCTAGCCTCCTTCACCACTAAGAAGTCTCTAGAAGGCGCACCTAGGGGAGGCCGGTCCAAGCTGACATAACCTGACACATAGAGTGTCAGAATAGAGCAGTCGGACGATGCCCAGAGCTTCTTTGGCTCCACGACATCGCCTCAGTCCATAGAGCACCGCTGCAAGACCTTGCTGGACTCCGACGCATGTAGACCATAGGCTCATCCCCCTAAACCGCCATGTACCTGACCTACCTCGGCATATAAGGGGAGGTCGAATCCTAGAGAGGGGGAGGACGATCCTAGATAGATAATTCCATTCCTCACCGATCCGCTCCTGCTCGGTACCGAGAGCAGAGCAACCTAGAGAGGGGCACCGAGAGCTCGTCCACTGCACTCGTCATCTTCCTCCTCTCCGACGAGGGGAAGGCTCTGCCGGTGGTGAGGCAACCTTAGGATTAGCACCAAGCTAACCCCTACCAAATCTCTCTCTACCTCCTATACACTCTATTGTAACCCCCCAATTTTGGGTGCTCTTGAGTATAAGGATCATCAGCTCTGGATGTAGGGCATCGATCGGCCTGAACCAGAATAAACCGTTGCATCCCCTATGTTTGTCTTGTGTTCTTGAGTCCACCCGAGCCACCGGAGACACGTACTCTAACACTGACTCGAACAACAATGCTTATCACGGTTTCAACCCCACGACAGCAGGCCCGTTCCATGTGCAGAGCTGGGCCATATAAGCAGTTTTGGACGCGAGGTGTTACAGTGGTGACATAATGGAAGCAGGGACGCTAGACACGAGGGCAGTGCATGACACGAAGGGTTCCCTCGTGCACATGGGCGTAGTGTGGCGAAGAGGCAGGATGGGTGACAACACGTGGCACTAAAGTTCTAAGCTAGTCAGTCGACTAGTTGGTTGAACAACTGGCCTAGCTAAATGACCAAATTATTCAATCATTTGATTATGGTTCTAAACCTCACAATCAAGAATAAAAATTGATCAATCCATCTAAATGAAAGTTTCAAATTTGAATAACTAAACCAACTCAATTGAGGCTGGGATATCTTTGCATGTCATCTACACCTGAAGCTCTGTAAATCTTTGTTCAACTCCCTACTTAAGTTTACACATGGAATCAAAAGATGTTTGGTCAGCATTTATGTATTTATACCTTCCATCGCAAACTTAGAGTTTCATATTGAGTATACCACTCATATATTGACTTTGGGGGTCACTCAGTTTGGTCACGACATTATTAGCCTTCAACGAGACCTATGCCAAACCGAAGCTAGAGTTTAGTACTACAACTTTTATTTTTAAACTTTGTTAAGTGTTTAGGTGAAATACGCGGTCACTTGCCCAACCCTTAAACATGGCATCTTAATAACCATTCATGTCAGGCAATTTTGCACTTTAAACCTTATGTTGTTAGAGAATATGATATATCAGCTTCTTAGTAAGTTTGATTGAAGGTTGTTTTGAGTCTGCTGGTGAAACATATGCATTTGATGTGTGCAGCTTGTTTTGGAGCTTGTTCATAATGGTTTTAAAGATTTACTAGATGATATAGTGAGCATAAAAATGCAAGAACATTCTCAATCATGCATGC
Organism: Miscanthus lutarioriparius; assembly: GCA_904845875.1. NCBI lineage: Eukaryota > Viridiplantae > Streptophyta > Magnoliopsida > Poales > Poaceae > Miscanthus > Miscanthus lutarioriparius. The sequence goes on from CAJGYO010000012.1 coordinate 34,114,857, forward strand.
CAATTGATCATGCTCATAAAATGCATATACTAAACACCGATGATGTTATAATATATATCTGACTTGTGCCAACATTTTCTTTAAATGATTTGTAGTGTATTAGTTATGATTTATCACTCTCGTTATTTTCATCTTTATTTGCTAAACCGTCAATAGAAATTCTAAGAAACACAAGAAAACTCAAGAGCCTAGAGTTGTTGTAAAACAACATGATGCAATTGATCAACATTTACCTAAGTTCTATTGATATCAGTTATGATGGCGTACCTTAAGCTCCGTGTTGGGGTTTTCTACAAGCTGCTCCTCCTCCTTTGCTCCACCATATCGATCAATCACTTTCATGCTGCACAAAGACATACCATATATACCAATAAGACTCATTTTTTGTATAGTGTGAAAAAACCTCTCGAAAATGTACGAGTAATACTATGGATGAATATCGCTCGCACACACATACATACAAGAGGTACCTGACCTACATCCATATTTTTGATATCTAACATATTGAGTTGAAGACCATGGGATGAGTACACAAAAGTATGTTATACTTATGCTTATTCCTCCAAAAAAGTATTTCTTAACATCTGATAAGCTTTAGATCTCCCTACTATTTCTAACCTTATTCCTCACTCTCACCCTAATGCCACCAAATCTCAACATAGTTCACTCTTACCACTATCATAAAACTCACCAACCAACTCCTCTAATGCTTATGAGTCCTGACAACTTAATCCCCCTCTTCTCTATGCCTATCGGTCAAGTTACACATCCTCTATTCTTCTATCTCCTCTCTATTTTTCGTGCTTCTGACTTTTAGTAACTAGTAGATCTATTACCCTTAGCCACCATCTATGGATCAGAGTACATGACCTAACTCACTAATTGACCTCCTTGCACTTTTCCATATCTCTCATCCCCAGTCACCATAGTGAGATATCAACCCTAACCTAAGGTTGGGGGTTAAGAAAATTACAACCCTAATAATATATACCACCTCCATCAGATTCAGTGATGTCAATAGTAGAACACTAATGGATTTTAAAAGAAAATCCAAAGGTGTGTAGTTTGGGGACTTTTTGTAATATTCCTCCAAAAAATTGCATATTTGGTGCATATACCAAAAATCCAAAGAATATGAGAAAAAGCTATGTATAGTAGCTAAGACTTAATTAATAGGTCAATATAAATCACTGTCAATGTATTGTCAAACTCTGGATATGGCCATTGATAAGGGAAACACTTTTACACGACCCATCATGCGATGCGCCGAGCGCGCGACCCATGCACCCGTGCCCGCATCGAAGAGGAAGAAGAAGGCAGCTAGGGTTCTGACGAGGAGGTCGCCGGCGGTATGGTTCCGACGTTAGGGGATCTATTCCCCGGTGGCCTTAGAAGGGGGTTTGGGGGGGTTGACCATGATACGGCGAGGGGGCGGGGCGGCGCCCGCCGGGGTGGCGGTGCTCGTCGACGACTTGTCTTGGGATTAGGGTGGGCAGGTTCGAGGGGCAAGGGCGGGAGGTGGGTTGCGCGACGAGGCGGCAGGAGCCGCTGGCTGCTAGTGGTGGATGCCGGGGGCAGGGACAGGGCGAGGGATGACGATGCCGGCGAGCTTCCCTGTTTTAGGGGAGGGCGGCGATAGGACATGGGTGGGACGACGGGGCAGCGGGAGCTGCCGACTGTGGGCGGTGGGTGGGGGCGACGGAGGAGGGGTGCCAGCGGCGGAGAGGGAGGTGGAGCCGACGGGTCACGGGGGAGAGGGAGTCGTCGCAAGAAAGACTACGGGTTGCGCGTTAACGTCCTCCATTGATAAGCTTGCGGTGGCTGCATAGATACATATATGATAACTTGGGGAAATCTATTGGATCCAACATCCAAGCTAAGAGATTCAAGTTAGACCGGTATGCACAGATGGTTTTCCAAAAAGAATAAAACTTCACGAGCAAAAAGCACACACTTCTCTAGAGAAATCGAATCAAAATGAAGCATAAGTTGAAGACCGAAATACGGGAGTGATTCACTGATTTGCATGGAGTCAATTCTAACCTTGTGCTGGCGTATTCATAGAGCCGACCGGTGCTGGAGAAGATGACCAGTCCGACCTCCGCATCACAGAGGATGGCGAGCTCCCTTGCCTTCTTGAAGATCCCGTTCCGCCGTTTGGAGAACGTCACCTGCCGGCTCGTGGAGTTGTCGATCCGGCGGATCACTATCTTGCCGCGCCCCATCGTCGTCAAGCTGCGTCGCGCACACACGGGGCACAGGCACGCGCACGGATAGTGAGAGAGAGAGAGATGGGAACCCCGGCCAGCAGGAGCCCTGGAAGGAGAAGGCTACCACAGCTGGTTTCCTAGGCAGACGAATTATCGGAGGGGAGAGAGAGAGAGGAAGACGACGGGATAGAGGAGTCGATCTCTTGCTGGTGGCTTTGCAAGTCGTCTTTCCTTTAGCTGCTTTCCTTCCTTTATTTAGCAAGGAAATCATGGACACAGATTTGCCTCCCCATTGGCTAGGGTCACCAGATGGGTTAATTTATTGGAAATGCTAAACTAAGGGAGATGCTATATCCCAGTCGACTGAAATCTAGCATTTTTTCAGTCGACGTCATTGAACCATCAGATCAGCATCCAACGCTCAGGATCTGTCCCAGTTCAAATCTACGCTAGCAAACCTTACCAGGTCTGCGAATCAACCCGTTTTGGAATAACAGATGCCACCGGGCCCGCCAAAGCTTAACGGGTGCTGGATCCGATACCCGTTATAGCTCGTTTGGCCCAAAATCAAACTATCAGCCCAATAAACAGACGTACAAGCATACATAGAAAATAACAATTCTGCCACTGCAACCTCCAGTTATAAATAATGCTAAAATATTCAGACCATACACAAGATAATTGCACATTTGTATTATTTCAACTATTACTATCCGATAATGCAATTATACTGCATGCGTGTGCAAATAGCAAGACCTGATGGTATGTGTGCAATTATAGAAGCCCACTAATGCTTAAAAAAGCAGTATCTATATGTTCTAGACTATATTTCAAAATGAGCCAGAGCATGTTGAGAGGACAAATTTAGCTCTCTGGATGTACAAGCTCTCTGGATGTATAACTATTGTCCATAGGAACTCCATTACAGTCAGTCACATTCTTCATCATCATACCATTCAAATTGCCACATGCTTGGGTATCAGTCCCTGAGATCGCCCCAGTCATCAGTAGGTTGTGTGGCATCAGCCAACAACACACAAGGAAATCATTGCCACAGTTCTTGACAGTAACCAAACCAAGCCATCCTCCTCTATACCGAACCATATATCAAGTGATTAACCTGGGTACACAAGAGCAGGTTAGCAGATTCGACAATGTAAATGCTCGCTTTTAAGAAATGAATACAATGTAAGCATGCGTCCACCTTTCTAAATACCTAGAGTATGACCCTTTTTCTGTGTGAAACTCAACCTTGCAATGTTGCCAGCACAAGCAAACAAAGTGCACATTTGAATTAGTGCAACTTTAAGTGCTTAAAAGTGCAATTACTTATGTTAGACAAACTACACTATGTGTCTCAACAGTTAAGCTGATTACAATCTACAAGGTACCAAGGAACCTAAAGTAATCATGACAAGCCAAACCAACATTTGATTGCATTAAGCTCTGTACAAAATGTAATGATGAGAGTGGTGCCATGGCACATGAACTACACAGTTAAATCATTAGCAAAGCACACTCATCAATAAAACCAAAGTGCCCATGGACAAAAGGCACCCAATCTTGTTTTCTGAACTTTAAGTAACTTAAGTTGTCACTCGCATAATACTGAAACATCTGAATGAGCCCAAACTATAAGACTGGTATCGAATACTGAAAGCGTTTTCTCATACTATGGATCAACAAGTAACTATGACAGAATTGGTATTGTAAAAAGACTTCTAAAGAATTACTAGTACACTAGTGCACAAATCATAACAAACAAATAGTTCAGATGTTTAACACTAGCATATTGCATATACTCAAAACTAAAATTGCACAACCGGATACTTGCAATTTACATTATTGCTGACTGCAATTACGTAACTGACAATTATGTGCATACAGATATCATTCCAAAGTTAGATATTCACACAAGGGGTAGTAATTGCAAGCAGGTAGTAATTGAAAGTAGGTAGTAATTGAATGAGATAGAATTTAGACTTTACATATTCAAGATACAAGTGTCATTGTATTTGTCTGTCCAACATCAAGATACGGGATAACCAACAACAACATACCTCATATAAGTAATCGCACCACCAGAGTTTGAATCTTAGAGAAGAGTTGTTGTAGAAACAGCTCCAGTTGTTGAAATGATGCACACTGCCCTTGGGTCTTATTTTGAGAAGTCCATTATTCCGGAAGCAATGTCCTGCACAAAGAACAATGTAATTAGCTAGTATGTACTACCCAGACTGATCAGTACACTACAAGTACGAAAGGCAACTATTGTGCTGGATGTTGTCTGCGTAATGTTCAAATTAAATAAAGCATGTGCTCTTCTTAGTGTCGATCCACATTTCATGATTCATTGCAGAACAATGTAATAGCTGCAAGAAGTCCAAAAACTGACAAACTGGTGGATTTTGCTAGTATGCAATCTACTATGGCCACACAATTTGATCAACATAAGAAAACACAAAATCATGTTCTGATGCATATCCCCATTATAATACCCAATAGGCCAATACAAAGGAAGTAAAAACCATTTCTTGTCTTGCTGCTAGAGAAGCATGCCCAAGCTTGAAGCAAAGCTACAAGGAAAGGAGACAGATGGATAGGTCTTGGTGTCTATTAAAGCAAACATGACTCCCATATGAGAGAAATGGAAACTAGATTACAATCTGGCACCACTACAAAGGCACAGTATGTGGAAACACCTAAGATGTATTCTAGAAATCCTCTCTGTGTACCATCAGAGTGGCTTGCAATGCCTTTGGTCTAAAAAAATCAGAGTGGCTTGCATCTGGACAAATATTCAAGAGGGAGTAGAGTTCTAATGTCTTTTATGATATGTCCCTTTGACTACAACCATAATTCACGGCTATTCTCAGTTCTCTCTAACAGATATCACCTTACAATATTGACTTATAGGTATTGTCAACCACAATCCAAGCACCAGTATTTTTGCACAGATCTGAACTTCTATGAAATGACAATGCGATATTATAAGTGGATAGTGATTCCAAACACAAGTATAAGATTTAAGACCATAATGGAAATAATAAACTTTGAATAAGCAGTTACCTTCAAGTATCTCCAACTGGAATCAGGCCATAGTGGGTCCAGATTTTCACAACCAACAATCATACCAAAGAAACCTACAAGACAAGATAATAATACATCACAAATAATCATTTAAGAGTAACTACAAATAGTGAGTAGCTACAATTGGGGGCCGAGTGACATGAAGCCACCATGAATAATTTGCTCATCACACACGAAACACAATAAAGATTTTTTTTTCTATAGGATAGATTACAAAACCTTTCTATGCTAACACAATCACGAACACAATAAACATTTTTTTCTATAGAAGGAAAGATTACAAAATCTTTCTATGCTAACACAATCACAGATCACAATAAACAAAATATATGACAATTGTAGACACAAGTGCGGGACATGGAAGAAAAATTCAAGACTAACTATGTCCTTGGATTTGCAAGGAGAGAAAGAAAATGCAAACTGATCAAGTATAAAGCGAGCAATAATGGCGCTACGATACCCCACGGATTGTCACTAATTTACTCAAATACCGCAAATGGAAAACTAATTATCAAACAAAAGTAGTTGCGAGAAAAAGCTAGCTACACTACATGATACTGATAATTACTCTTGAAGCTTAGAAGAAATCACCGGACATGTAAAATTGGTGCAATAACAATGGCAACGACAAAAATGGTGTGCCGCACAAATCACACACCAATTTATGCAATAACAATGACAAGGACAAATTCCATATGCTCGAACTACAATTGCAACGCTCAATACTTGCAATTTATATTATTGTTAATTGCAATTAATTAACTTAATATTTTTTTGTTTTCATGAGCGGGGGACATCAAAATGGACAAAGCAATATACTCGTACATGGGCCAATGACTTACAATGATTTATATAGGCCAATGGCTTACTTGAAATGCATGAATGAATTTACAGAACTGTATATTTGCCAAAGGACTTACAATGACCAGAGTATATGCACTCACAAATGCTTTAAATGTAAGCCTAAAAGTAGTAATCTCATAGATCCAAAGAGCTAGCAGGAGTTTAGCCAATATGATGACACCCAATATTGAGAAGAATAGAAAATTGATGTGTATAGTCTTACCATGGGACCATATGAAATGTTAGTAAAAAGTTCAGGGGCACATGTAACATGGAGTTGCCACAACATTCAAAGTGTAAAAAATTGCTGCAACTCATGGGATAACAAATGATGGCTCTTTGTATACAGGAACCTAAAATAAAATAGATCGCAAGCCCTTATTAATTGCCATCGTTAAAATTACACTAGAGGGCAACAAATCCAACAACCAAATAGTAAGTAGGTTAAGAAGTTAAAAGCGAAACCATTAAGCACCAGAATACTAGACCGAGAAGAAAGACCTAGTGGGGTACTTGGGAAAGATCTCAAGCTTAAGCTTTTTCTTACAGAAATTTTTAGATCTTATGCAATTAATACTTCCAAAAAATGTACTTAGGCAAGTTCAAGTTGACCTCTATGCCTGCAGGTATGGTGTTATTTATGCACAATATAAACCCATATTATGGTCCGTATGTCCTTAAGGCGATAGCGGATCGCTCTATAATCTTGGACCCAATAAAGAAGGACGGACCCGACAACCACAACAGCAGAGGCGCACAAATCTTGATGCCTATCGAGTATCGGACAGATGGCGTGTCGATCAAGAAGGAGCCTGATTTCAAAGCGACAGATGCATAGGAAAAGTGTAAACTAATTTATAGGAGATGTGATATAAGAGTTCTTGCGAAATGCTCAAGATTAACTAACGATGAAAGAACACAAGACATTCCACTCCATTGCATTTGGTTTTTGCTTGCACTGCGGAAGACTAATTTGCTCTATATTCAATTAACAACATTGAACCTTAATCCATTAATCATTGACAGAATTACAAGTCGTCAAATGATGAAGAAACTACATTGACTGAACTAAAATCTACAGATTACACCATCACCTTCACCACCATTGAAAAGAAAAGGGACAAATCATCATTTAATCATTGTCTCAACTATAACCCGATAATCAAGCTTGTACTAAAGTAGAAAAGGGACAAAGCATCATTTTGGCTGTAATAAGCTTACAACGTTGGTGCAGTACAATAGAGAAGGGGGTCCCAACCATTCTCACCACCATTTGGAATTTTAGGGAAGTGATGATATTAGTTCAGTCAGAAAAACATTCATACAGGACACAACCAACATATATAAAGTTTTTTTAAAAAAGCTTCACGGCGTGCTTTGCTAGCCGCATAGCAAAGTGAACACTGACAATTATCTCATACTCATACCGCAGTGGTTCAAACAAGATAGAAACAACAAACAATAAAGCTGCAAGTGGCACTCCTGACTTCAGAGTTTAAATTCAGAAAACTGAACAACCACATATAAAGGGGGAATTTTAGCCTCGACCCGAATCATTTGTGCCAGTTGCAAGTGAAAATAGTTTAGGCATGGAAATCTGTCCATATTTCATCAAACAACTAATGTACCAAACAATAAATAGAATAGTAGACAAGTTGAACCATACAAGTACAAGAGCTGATGCTCACATGACTAAAGCTTACAACGGCTAATTAAGTGTGATACCAACTCACTGATTTGCACAGGAACATAGCTATCAGTTGATGAAAACAATTGCATGCTCAAAACACTGTAAAAGAAAAGAAGTGCATCCACACTACCACCCTTGATAGGATATTGGCTCCACACACACATGCTATAGTAGCATTTATATGAAGAAAGTTGCCTACACTACACCAAACAAATAGACAGTAACTACAGGATAATGACAGATCTGCCAAGGTTCCAATTAGTTGTGTGTCTCTGGCACTCTGTTGAATTGAATCAATAAATTATTATGATTAGGCAAAAGCCATCGGATGAAAAATCCCTTGTGCACATGAGGGATATATTGACCAGACAGATTTGCAACTAGCTAGAGCGTACAACAATTCATCAAACCAAACCCTAACCTTATACAACCTTATACATTTCAACGAGGAGCCCAACCTTACTGGCAAAAATCTCCATCCCTGTTCCCTCCTCAAGATATGGTTTCAACTAATTGATGACCAAATCAACACGCAATCACGAAATCAGATCGAGTACAAACACAAACAACAAGTGATACAACAACGAGGGACAAGGAGGAAGGAGATGCAGCTGGTACCACGATGGAATTGCGGGACGACCGTCGCCGCTGGGGGATGGGCCGCCGCGCGCACTGCTCCACCATTGCTGGCCCGCGCGCGCTGCTCATCCACTGACGCAGTCGCGCGTGCGCTGCTCCTCCACCGCTCCTCCACCGGGGGCCAGTTTGGTGCTGAAGGGGAGGAGAAGGGGATGCGCCACCACCACCACAGCTGGTGCTCCACGCGAGGTGGGAGGGTGCCATGGAGCCGGATGAGATGGAGGAGCGGGATCTGGGACTAGGAGAGAGTGGGAGGCAGAGACAGAGAGGAATAGAGGATCGGGGGCAGAGACAGAGCACTGGTGTAGGGCGGTGGCAATTTGCGGGTGCATTCTCGGACCCAATAAGGAACAGTGGACCCAATAGCTGCCGAACACAGCGCACTGATGTCGCACTGATGTTGTAGTCCATCCGACGGACAGAACCGTCGACTGAACACAACCATAGATTTCAGTCAGCTGAGGAATAGGAAAAGTGCTAAACTAATGGTGGTAACCCAAGAGGGCTTGGTAGGTTCTGGAAAGAAAGAGAGGTTGCCTGAAATTGGACGCACGCACGAAAGGTTAAAGCAACGCGCATCGCCAAATGCATCATATATCTTACGCTGTGCCTAAACGTCACCACGAAATTAATCTTACACGTGTCTTAAGTTACGGCCTCCTCAAACCTTTCTGAAGCTGAATATTATTAGAGCATCTCTAATGGTTTCAAAAAAATATATTTAATAAATTGATGAGTTTTTCAAGTCTGGCTAAAACAAGTCCGGGAGCATTTTTGTTGGAATCCTCGACCGTTTTTGAAATCTGACTTCTAAAAGATAGAAGGTAGTTTTGCATCAAAAATCTTGTACTATTCCACTACAAACACTTTTATATTTTGTTTCCCTATTGTATATATATTTGTATTGGTAACCCTGTCCTTAGAGCATCCCCAAGAGTTTCAAAAACCCACTTCCAATTTTTATTTTTTTGCCAAGATTGAAAAAATTCCCCTTTAACAACTCCTTATGTCAACTCTCAACCTTTCCGCACTTGAAAAAACCGATCCAATTGTGCAAAAATATACACACACGTATCAATCGATCAATCTAGAGGTAGAAGGGCGTGGAGAAGAATAAAGAGTAGGGGTTCCCAATGCAAATATGAAGAGAGAAAGAAAGTATAAACATGGTTGGCTGATTTAAAAATAGTATGAGATTTCTGATGCAAAATTGTCTTCTACCATTTAGGAGCTAGATTTTAGAGGGGTTCCACGCGATTGTATCGATTTTTCCAAGTGCAGAAATATTGGGAGTTGAGCTAAGAAGTTGTTGGAGAGAGGTTTCTTTCAATCTTGAGAAAAATTTAAGAGTAGGAGTGGGTTTTACAGATGCTCTAGTTAGAGTGCACAGTGGTTTGGTAGCTCATTATATCCATGAGCCAGCCCTAGGCTCATGCCGAGGTCCACCTGAGCCCACAACATACTAATGTGTCTGGCCTAACTCAACCCAAAGGATTAGTCTAATAGGTGAGGACACTCACCTATCCCCCGCCATTTGTATATGTTGGGCTCCTTACCATCAATTTCCGATGTGGGACTAAACCTAGCAATCTCCTTAGTCACGCATCAGGCTTAACACTTCACATCACACACACTGTGTGATCTTCAGAAGATGTTCTCTAGGCCCAGAGTCCAACCGCTCTATGTTACACACAACTCATGTGACCCTTCAAGATGTTAACGGTTCCCTGTCACCATGTGACCCTTGATATTTTTCAAGTTTTCTGACCATGGGCTTTGATACAATTTGTTAGTCGGTCTAGCTCGTTATATCCACGAGCCAACGCCTCTAGGCCCTGGTCCACAACATACCAAGGTCCCGGACCTAACTCAACCCAAAGCGAAAGAGCCTATATCCTAGTGGTTACAAAAGCCTTAGTAGCACCTCAGCTCCTGGGTTCAACTCCCCGTGGGAGCGAATATTACAGGATTCAACGGTGTTGTGGTTTCTGTGGTAGGCGATGTTCCTGTCGACAGGCGCCTGTGGTGGCTTCGTCAATCTCGATGATTTGCTGGATCAGTCTTCGAAGAAGCTCATAGGGTAGGGTTTGCAAGCGTGCGTTCACAGGGGTAAGTGTGCCTGTGTTGTGAGTGTCAACTTCTGTGTAATTGTAAAAAAAACTAACTCATCCCAAAATACTGGTCTGCTGATATGTGAGGGCACCCCTCCCCCCTACCTTGTATGTTATGCTTCCTCATTATCAATTTCTGATATGAGACTAAACCTAACAACTCTTAATTCTAAACTTAAATCCTTTCAAAAAAAAGAAAAGAAACAGACACACATGATTCTCAGTCCTTGTATACCTTAACAATTGTGAAAAAATAGAAACTTTGGTGGCCACGAGCACCAGCCACGGATGATCTATATAATAATATAATATATGTGTCCAGCTGCATTAGATTGGATCAAATGCATAGATTGCGGTTACATGACAACAGTACAACTAATCCTACAGTTGAAAATGAAATAGATATCGTCGCAAAAAAGAGAGAATGAAATAGATATTTCCTTCAAACTTATTATATGCAATAAATTAAATTAAATAAGGACGATATAAACCTTTTTTTTGGGGAATGGACGATATAAAACTTAATCATACCACATGCAGAGAAACTGATGGAGAGCCCCTAACCTGATATTAATTCAGGTATTTCGTACAATCATACAGTATTCAGCTCACCCATTTTATCTGTCTTTGGGCAATGATCACAGGTGGTATTTGAGACATGCCATACATGGGCAGATGCAGCATATATGTGCCTTTTTATTCAATGTATTGCGCACCATATGCATGCTAACCATCGCACCATATGAAAGGTGGTGACATCAAGACGATTCAAACTAGATTATCATGTCTTTCTGAATGTGATCTCTCTCTCTCTCTCTCTGATCAGACATTGATGTCACGTGTCTATACCTGATAAGCATCTCACAGAAGCACCATCTTCAACAATACAATAGACAAACCCTATTAAGTACCAAATTAAGATGTACTACATATATGAAAATTGTTGCGCTCACCACACGGTACCTATTGTATTAATTGCAATTGGTTCACATGAACCTAAATAATGCCCCCCCCCCTCTCACCTGGTGGAGTCAAGAACATGGTATTTTCTGCACCTGATAATGGGCCATGTTACATGTAGCAAATCTAGAGGGATAGCAGATGGGACACATATTTATACTAGTTTAAGTAGACGGTGCCATACATATATTTATTGTACATCATATGGTGATGAGAACTAGGGTTACGTTACTAGTTGCTAGATTGTTTAAGGTTGGTATTTAGAGATGTACCCGGGTGCTAATTAGGGGGATCCCTACACACCTTATATAGCTTAGTGGGTAGGGTTACAGGGAGATCATATCATATATCATGACCACTTTACCAATATGTTTCCTATTTGGTTATTACAAGATCCGACAAATTAGTTTACACATGTGTTGATCTATGCCTTGTGCATCAAGTAGAGGCTTGGTCCTTCCATATCTAGGGCCGGGGGTCAATTTTGTCATCCATGGTGATACCCATGGGCCGTGTACTCGTCAAAGACAAACTCTAGGGCATGGTGTCAGTGGATTGTGTGTGATAATATTTGGGGCAAGTGACCAGCCGCAGGTAGGGTTTGGATCTAGCCTTACATTGATGAAGATGATGTGGTGGATTAAGAAGAATGGTGGAGTTTGTCTAAGAAAGCGCTTGATTTGTATGATTTGCATTGGTTGGGGAAACTATGGATGTCTCAATCTATGACGTGGCCTCGTGTATTCACAGACAAACCATTTGTGAAAGGCAGAGGTACCATATATTATTATTTCCAAATTGCATATAGTTTTATCAAAATCATATGGACTATTTTTACAATAAAGTTATCGATAGTAGTGATTGCTTATGAGGTAAGCATCAATTAAAGGATCGCTCTGCCGTCTCCCGATAAGTTCTAGAACCACTTGGCTAATCAACTGCATCCAATGCAAATATGGGACCCACTATGCTAGAAAACGATGTTTCGTTTGTTGTATTGGTATCGTTGACCATGTAGCATAATAGACTTAGTACACTTCTAGTATTATCTAATCTTACACATTTCTTGGAAATAGATCTTTTTTGTAGTAAAAGGTCGAATGAAGTAGATTTCTAGGTGTGTATAGCTAGCTCAAATAGATCTTATTTTAGTTGGACCACCAATACTAACCAAACCTATTGATGGAGTTGATAGAGACAAGGTTTGGCCGGTCTAGGAATTGCATCCACACATATGAAGACATTCATGGTCATACTCTGATAGTAGCACATAGGATCACTGTGGCAGCATCGACCCAACAACTCTTGAACCTGAACACTAGCAATCAGTAACATTTTTCACAATGTCCTAAAAATGATGGCCATATGGATATCATCATGTGAGGCACTGAGGGCCACGCTTCCACACAATGATCGCACGTTGTAGCATAGCACATGAGCATAGGATGTAGACTTCTCGATGTGACAACAGGTACACATGGATTTTCCAAGAGCCATTAGCTTTTGGGCACGGTAAAGTCGCGTGGATTCCATGTGTCAACATCCTCTACCTGTCATAGGGCAAAAGCAAGATCTTGTCCAACAAAAGAAGCCATCTGTTGATTTAGTTATTAGGCTACATGTACGAGACACAACCATGGATACCTTTTGTTTTCCTATGTTTGAATTCCATTTTTCTTTGTGGTGGTCTTGATTCTCGAGAGAAAGGTACAAGCAAGCAGGACATATTTGCAACTTAAATATGTCATCATGGCATGGTTTATACTATGTGTGTAATTATTGTTTGATGCTCGAGCAATTTAAAGTAAAACTATCAAGCGAACAGAGTCATATAGTGTGACTTCTATAGGTGGAGATAAGCTTGGACTGTGAACCACCACTCAACCATTCATAACCAACAGGTTGTCGTGGAAGGGAGGTCTCTCAAAGGATAATAGTTGTGCATGTGCCTCCTACTAGGTGCGATAAGGAAGATAACATAAATAAGTGTGAATTCAATCAATCACATGTTGGAGATTCGAGTTGTCGATTATTTTCTCTATGGATTTTGCATTTATGGGCAACTAGATTTCTATTTTTATTAGCCTAGAAATAGGGGGGCATTTTCCCTTTTAGTCTCAAGAAAAGGAAGATTTGTAGAATGTTTCCCTCTTCTGCAAATGTTTGGCATATTCTAGTTCTAGACAAACTTTGGAGCTTTGATCGAAAGTTTTGGAGATGATCACACATTATAGTTTGGTAGATGAACTTAAGGACATCCATGGGAAAAATGTATCTGGACGGTTAGCTACTAATTATCATGTGGCTTTAGAAGCCTATTTACAAGCACAAGAAGGGTGTGATCTATTTTGCAAAGGTAACTATGACTATGACTACTAATCATATAAAACATGTTATTGATCATAAGTATAATACTACTATCACATAGTATAATACTAGATGTGGTATTTGAGAGCCACATCTCTGTATTTCTTGAGCCCATGGCCTATAAATCCACTTGCTTTGCAAGCTATATCAAGTGTGATAACCGCAACAATGAATCCGAACACACTAAAGGCCAAATTAAACCAACAGCAATGGATACAGGAAATCCCTTTAAGGCCAGGCTAAGTGGGATGTTTGATGTTCCTGTTTCTAATATGTGGTAGTCTTGGAAATAGGACCTGAAATATTCTCTCTCAATTCACAGTTTCATTTCACTACATTATCGGCTAGCTGCATCATTTGGTTCTTACAGGGGTGTGTGATAAATTGTGCTTTGTGAATAATGTTGTCACTTGCAATACTATCTAACTAAGCACTAGAATAAAAATGTGTCTACGAAAATAGTTTAATTTACTTCAATATTCGTATGATATATATAAAAAATATATAATAGAGCTACACAAGTAAAATAAATTACATATAACACATCATAAAATGTGAGAACCACGGTGCACAGTAAGAACACGAGCCACGTGGAATTAGCCAAAACACATGGGAATAAAACATCTGAGTTGTGAATGCAGGTTTCATTTGAGTTTCATTCACTCGGAGAAAGTACCAACTAGGTTTTATGGGATGAAACTCATCATCTCTTACTTTTCTTGATTTCCATATCACCTCATCAGTTTTACTGTTGTGGCACTATACTAAACGAGAGTACGAAACTCTTAAACTCAATGTATAACTGGCCTAAGCACTGCAAGGATCCGTACGACAGCCTTTTATTTTGATGCGCTACTAAACATGGCAGCTCGAGCCAGACTAGGTTTTAGCGATCCAATTTATCGGGTGGGGGCCATGCATGTGAGCGACCCATACGGGCATATTCGGCGATACCGCGGCGCCGTCTGACTCAGCCAGGCAGCCAGCCTGTCTGACTCTCGGGGTTGCTATACTTTCCTTGGCAGCACAAGTGTCAATCATCAGATGGGCGAAAACGGCAAGGTGACGAGATTGCGGCCGCGCAGGGACATTTCCATATGCGGCAGATCCGTCCTTTTTTCAGGTCGGAGACCGTATTTCCCCGTCGTTCTACGCTGCCGAGCTCCACCAACTCCAAAGTTGCCAGCCGCAGGGTTCAAGCAAAGTTGCACGTTTCTTTGCGAGAAACTGTCTCTTCCGGCTGCAAGGACAGACGTTTTTTGAACCGATTGGCCAATCAGGTGCTGAAAACAGTACTGCAGTCCGTACTGGACAAGTACAGATTCCGAAGTAGAATACGTCGGCTGCACCTTTTTCCTACCTGGGTCGTCCTGGGAGGTGCTGCACGCCCATGTGGCCACTGGCCGAGATGATGATACTAGTTGATAGTTGCGTGCGCTACGCCACTTTTGAGACGGTTGCGACGCTACCTGCCACCGGGTAAAAGTAGTTTTAGGAGCCATCGGTATCGGTCGATTCACCAGTTAGGCTACAGGCGCGAAGCACAACCGTGGGTACCTTTTGTTCTCCTATGTTTGATTTCCACATTTTCTTTTGGTCCCGGTTCTCGGTAGAAATAGAGGTGCAAAGCAAAGTAGGAGTGGTTTGCAACTTAAAATATGTTATCGTGTGACACGAGCACATGGCTAATGCAGTAAGAGTATATCTCTATTGTTCGATACTCGAGCAATTAAAGTAACTTCATCTAGCAAATTAAACAGTCACGAAGTATTAAGTTTTATAGATGGCTTAGGCGCGGCTCTGAACAACTACTCGACCACACATAACCAACAAGATGTCATACGTCGAAGGAAAGTCTCTCTTCAGGGATATCTCTATGATATGATAATGGAAGATAACATAGGGCCTATACGTACCCATTCTTTATAGTGACCGCGGCAACTTTGAAGCGGGTGATATCTCTGTGTGATAATGAAAAATAACATTGGGCTTGTTCGGTACCAATTCTTTATAGTGGCAGCAACAACTTTGGCTTCTGATCTCTACCACATAACATTATACAATCAACAACAGCGGCTGTGAAATAGCTGTAGCTAACAGGTCCATAATTAAATAAGTGTAATATTCGTCAATCACATGTTAGAGATTTGAGCTGTCGGTGTGGTTGGTAGCGCACCCATGAAACCACAGGAACCGGGGCGATGCAACTCTTAGTCCCTAGTACACCACTCTCTGATAACCATTCTCAACAAATAGGCCATGTAATGGGTCTTATAAGAGAATAACAGGAGAGAAGCCCAGCAAGGGCCTAGGGTCGCCAGTCCAGGGTTCGCCTCTAGGTGTGGTTGAGACTTTAGCTAAAACATTTTTTTTGTAAATTTGGTGTTGTAAAACATCTAGGCCGAAGCCCAGAAAATTGTGTCAAACATATTTATGTTGGGCTAGGTTTTGGATTTACATAGCTCGAGCTAGGTGTTTGAGCGAGCCCAAGTAGGGATAGTTCTCTCAACTTTTATTTGTTTTCTATATATAAAAACTCAAAACTTTTAGTTAACAAGCACTAGTAAGTGTACTCCGTTATCACACACTTATTGGTATTTGTTTTGACATAATAGGTGAAATCATTGTTAAAATCAGTCAATGGGATCTGTCTTTTTTGACTATTTGTTGGCATGCAAACATGAATGGTACCGTGTCATGTGTGCTTAATTCATCTTTTAAGAACTGCACAGAATTTATAACTCAAACAATATATCCCATATTATTATTTTAGATCCGCATCTATGCCCTTTTTTTTGTGCTCAAAATCTCATACAACCACTTGCTCTGTAAGCAGCAACAAGTCTGATGTCCCAACAATGACCCGGAACCACATATGGCAAAATTAAACCAAGTACAGGTGGGTGTAGAAAATCTATAGACAACGACAGGGGCGGATTCAGGCCCGGGCTATTGGGGCTGTAGCCTAGGGCCTAGGGCATGACCCAAAACCTTCGGTAACAGCCCTGCTGTGCAGCCCAAAATAGCCCAAGCAAATAGTCCTTCAGCCCTATTCGACGCAGCTGAAACCTAGCCTCAACGCCTCCAGTCCGTCCCCAACAACAAGATGGAAGCATAAACAGTGCCAAAATTTCTAGCCTTCTAGAATTTAGCCCCCTCCTAACCCATTTCTGGATTCGGCACCGGACAACGGAGATATGTACACATAAACCTTTTTCAGACTAAAATATTTCAGATCTGATATATATTAAGAAAAATGACACTTTGACAAACAACGATAAATAAAAAAGAAAAGGACAAACAATCCTTCTAATTTTTTTAGAATCATACGGTATAGACACAAACGTCCACAAACACGCATGTACACTCACCCTTAACAACACTCGCACACAAATCGTATTTCTGTGAGCACCTTCAAATGAATAGTTAGCATATCTGAGATTGACGGGGTTATTGTAATTGTCTCGTTGTTGATAGACATGTTGGCTATCATAAAAAATAATATTTATTAAATTACATAATAAATCAAATATAAGCCCTCATACCAAGTCAAGAACTTAAAATTGGGTAGATAGGTTCTAAGCAATTGATGAGATTATTCTGAATTTGAATGCTTTAGTAGTATAAAGCATGGTAGGTGGAGCGATATTACGGGTGCGTTTGTTAGGGATTCAGATTCTCCTGAAAACATTCCAGATCCGGACTCTTTCTATCAACGTTACTCCTGTGAAACCGTTTGGCTAGCTCGCATATTCTTGAAACTAGAACTAGAACTATAATGAGGAGAGATCAGATTTTGAAAATTCCTCTAGGCTAGTACAAAATTACGTTTGGCAATTTTTATTGATTCAGTAAAAAAACAATTTAATGTTTCTACGATTAAAATACTTTTTTTGCTACCAAACGCACCATAGGTTAGGGATCCAATTTCTCGGCTGGAGTCCATGCATGTGAGCAC
Source organism: Miscanthus lutarioriparius (assembly GCA_904845875.1). Lineage (NCBI taxonomy): Eukaryota > Viridiplantae > Streptophyta > Magnoliopsida > Poales > Poaceae > Miscanthus > Miscanthus lutarioriparius. The sequence continues at coordinate 34,132,725 of CAJGYO010000012.1, forward strand.
CCATGCGACGATGCCGCGGCGCCGTCTGACTCAGCCAGGTAGACAGACTCCTAAAAATAGGAGTCCTTGACCACCATGCGCTCTGCAGTCGCTGTCATTAGGAGCACGTCGCTCTCGGTCTTGGTATATATACTTTAATCCTTGGCAGCACAAGTGTCAATCATCGGATGGGTGAATACGGCAAGGTGACGAGGTTACGACCGTGCAGGGACATTTCCATATGTGGCAGATCATCCGCCCTTTCCAGGTTGACACCGTACTATATATTATTATATTTTCCTTCGTCCTACGCCGCCGAGCCCGAGCTCCAAAGTTGCCAGCCGGGCGTTCAAGGAAAGTTGCACGTTACCTTGCGAGATGCTGCCTCTTCCGGCTGTAGGTTAAAGATAGCGTACGTGTTTTATAATTAACAAACGTTTTTTTTTGAACCGATTGGCCAATCAGATGCTGATAACGTATATAGTGCTTAACAACAGAGCAAGTACAGCCTCCAAAATAGAATATGTCGACTGCGCCCTTTTCCTACCCGTGGCCGAGGTGATAGGCGTGCGTGCGCTGCGCCACTTTTTGAGATGGTGTAGCGGCAGGCCGGCAGCGTAAATACTTTCTCAGTTACTTTGTAAGTGATGCTATAATATTCGTTTTGATCAAACTATTTTAAATTTAACTAAGTTTATAAAAAAATATTAACTATCTTCAAATAAGTTTATTATGAAAATAGATTCAATGATCTATCTTGAAGATACTAATATGTACTCCTAAAAATAAATAAAAACTTGAAACATGCGCTTGAAATATGCGTGTATAGACATTGCAAGACGCAACATATGCAACATCCAGATCTAACATCCGTATGACACACCTGAAACACTTGGAACATGCGTTTGAAACATGCATGTTATGCAACATCCAGATATACTTTTGTAACATCATGATGAAACAGTTGAAACATACTTTTAAAATAACTGAAACACTCGAGAACATATGCTTGCAACACACGTATATTGTCATTGCAACATGTGCAACATCCCAGATCGACTTTTGCAACATCTAGATGAAACGCTTGAAATATAAGTCTGAAATGCCTGAAACACTTGAAACATGACGTCGTAGGCAGCCATGGCCAACTTGGTGGGGAACTGCGGTGGGGGATGGGGCGTGGCCTCGGCCGGCCGATGCACGGCGCGGCGCAGGGCTACGAGCTGATTTTGTAGATCTCCACCTGCTCGCGCCTGTCCACCCGTTGCGCCGACCCGTTGCTTCGCTGCTTCGACGCCCTGTTCGTCATGCTCGTCAAGCAAGGCTCCTCCTCCGGTGCCAGCGACCCGCACGGGCTACGCTACGCCGCCCAAGATGGACTAGAAGGCGCGCAAGATGCAGTGTCTGGTGGCTGCCACGACACACGTGCCACGAGCTTGACACGCTCATCAAGCTGGAGCTGCCAGCATCGGCGCCAGTGCCAGCGACGCTGCGTCAGGGAGCAACCAGGCCGAGTGCCCTCGGCCTGGCTAGGCAAAAAGTGCAATGCCTCTACATGTCCATCATGTGCATGAGAAGGAGCCACGTCATTAAAAGAACGGTGCGGAGGAACTGAAGGTGGGGAGCAGGCTAGTGGGCTGATCTGTAGGCCTAGCTAGGAGCGTCCGAAGGCGCAGACACAGTACGAGCGCCCTCGAAGGAGTATTAGCTTTTAAAAATAGATTATGACACTACTACACTAAACTTAACCGAGGCGGATGTTTTTCATTATCCGAGGCAGGCAAAGGCAACCGCCTCCATCGAAAGGTCACGGTTAATCCGTAAATAACGGAGGCGGTTGCCTTGCCCACCTCAGTTAATCGATTAACCAAGGCGGGCTACTTACAATGCCCGCCTTGGTAAAAAGATAAAAAAAATCTGAGCCCGCCGGTGAGCTCGTTGCTGAGCCTGCCGGCAAGCCCGTTCCTGAGCTCACTAGCCAGATCTAGCGACACAGGAAGTCACCGTCGCCTCCACGCTGGCCTCCTCCTCGCCGGATCCGCTGCCCCCTGCCCCCCTGCTCCGGATCCGCCCGCTGTTCGCCTGTGGGAGAAGAGGGAGAGGGAGGGGCGCTGCTCGTCGGCTCCAGATCTGCAAAAAGAGAGGGAAGAATGAGGAGATGAAGAGAGGAAGAGAGATGGAGATGGGAAGAGCTGACCTATCGCGTGCCATTGAGCCCCCCACCATCGTCAACATCGAGCCCCGCGCCACCGTTGGGTCCAGATCCAGAGACGAAGGACGTCACCGTCGCCTCCACGCGCCGCCCAACCCGGCACCACCTCGCGCCTCGTGACCGCCTAGTCACGCTCCCTCGCGCTGCCCGGCCACATGCCACCGTGTGGCCCCACCACCACCATCGGAGAGGGAGATGGAGAGGAGAGGGAGAGGGAGGAGCCACCCTGCGCCGGCTGTGGGGGAGAGGGAGGACCCACTGAGGGAGAGGGAGTGGGAGGGGCACGACGGGGGAGTGGGAGGGGCGGCGAGATGGGGAGACTGTGAGGGAGGGGAGGGAGCCCGTCGACGAGCTCGTTGCCGAGCCCACCGGTAAGCCCGTTCCTGAGCCCACTAGCCAGATCTGGCGACACAGGAAGCCACCGTTGCCTCCACGCCGGCCTCCTCCTTGCCTCCTCGCCGGATTCGCTACCCCCTGCCCCCCTGCTCTGGATCCACCCGCTATTCGCCTATGGGAGAAGAGGGAGAGGGAGGGGCGCTGCTCGTCGTCTCTAGATCTATAAAAAGAGAGGGAAGAATGAGGAGACGAAGAGAGGAAGAGAGATGCAGATGGGGAGAGCTAACCTATCATGCGCCGTCGAGCCCCCACCATCGTCAATGTCGAGCCCTGCACCACCGTCGGGTCCAGATCTAGAGATAGAGGACGTCGCCGCCGCCTCCATGCGCCGCCCAACCCGGCACCACCTCGCGCCTCATGACTGCCTGGCCGCGCACCCTCGCGCTGCCTGGCCACGCACCACCACGTGGCCCCACCACCGCCACCGGAGAGACGGAGGGAGATGGAGAGGAGAGGGAGAGGGAGGAGCCGCCTTGCGCCGGCTGTGGGGGAGAGGGAGGAGCCGCTGAGGGAGAGGGAGTGGGAGGGGCGGCGAGATGGGGAGACTGTGAGGGAGGGGAGAGGAGACCAAGCGCTCTTTTCTGGTGGTTGCGGGGTGAGGGAGAGAGTTGAGTGTTTTAGGGTTTGTGTTTGCTTTTATATGCTCGAGGTGGTTGTGGGCTAGGCGCCTGGGCCTGATTTACTGAGGCAGGCCTTTAAGAGTGCCCGCCTCCATAAATGGATTAACAAAGGCGGACAATGTAAAACGCTCGCCTCGGTTAATATCGATTAACCAAGGCGGTTGTTTCTAGGTGACCGCCTCGGTTAATCGATTAACTGAGGTGGTTGCTTTAGGGCGACCGCCTCGGTTAATAAGCATTAACCGAGACGGTTATGTTACAGCGCTCGCCTCGGTTAACTATTAACCGAGGCGGTTGCTGGTCCGGCTGCCCTGCCTCTAAGGCTATTTTGGAAACATTGCGCAAAAGATTTTGTGTAGTAGTGTGAGGGCCATAAAATAGTCATAGATAATAATTTGTTATCACTGTTAGAAACAAAAACATCAATAGTCTCATGCTGGGACGGTTCTAGCTTTGGGGGACCGTCGCTGATCCCATGGAGCCACCCTAGAAGCCCTCCAAATTTTTTTGTCATGGCTGCTTTGAGGAGGAGAGGCTGGAGGTTAAAGATGAACTTTCAACCCTCATAAACTTTCATTCTAGATCCATCCCAGGTCTCATGTTAGTTAAAATGGGTTAGGACTATTTGCCGCATATCGATAGGGTTTGTCTTCTTCGGCTATTTGTCGAAGTGTCAACATGAATGATATGGTGTCATGTATGATTAGTTCATCTTTTTAGAACTGCACAAACTATATGCAACTCAAAAAATAGATCCCTCTATTATTTGAGAACCACATCTATGCCTTTTTTCTTGAGGTCAGATCCTATATAGCCACTTGCTCTACAAGCTGCAACAAGTCTGATGTCCCCAACAATGACCCCGAACCACGGATGCCCAAATTAAACCAACTACTATCGGTGGATATAGAAAATCTATTGACAGCGGGGATCTATATGTATGAGCCTTCTGCTAGACTAAAAAAAATATTTCAGAGCTGATATATATTAAGAAAAACATGACACTTTGACAAACAAGGAAAAGTAAAAATGATTCATTTTTAAAATTTCTTTGTTAATCATAGAATATAGACATAAACGTCAGCAAATTAACACATACAGTACAATCACCCCTAAGAATGCCCACATATAAATCCTACTTCTATGAGCATATTCGAAAGAGTCATAGATATATCTTGATATTGACAAAGTCATTGTAAGTGTCGCACTATTGACAGACATATCAAATAAGATAATATCAGTAAATTATAGAATAAATCAAATATAAGTACTTGTACCAAGTCAAGAACTTAAAATTAAGTAAACATGTTCTAAGGACATGTTTGGATTACAACCGAGTTATTATAATATGGATATGTATAGGATTATTAAAATCAGGTTTATGGGTTTCAATAATTACTGTGTTTAGATCCCTAGATTATTGTTGATTAAAGTAAGAAATATCTATAATCACCAAAAAGCAAGTCCCACTTAGATTATACGATTATTTTAATCTAGATGTTGATTATAATAGTGGTAATGCTTGGTTGAGGACATATGTCCATCCGTTTGGACGGACTAACCCGCGTGGCGTGATGACCAAGGAAAAAAAGGGGCACATGTTGCAGTCAAAGGGCCCGCACCCATCCTTTCCGTGGTCAGCGCATGGGAGGGCGTGCGACCACTCGCTGGGCATGGGGAGCATGCGGCGTGTGGGGCCGTGCATGCACGGTGACCAAAGAGAGAGAGAATGACCGGCGCAGGAATTCGTGAGAGGAGCACGAGGTCCACATCATGCGACATTTTCTCCCGTGACTAGTGACCATGGGTATCGAACTCCATGCTAGCATATGCTTTTCGGGTGTATGTTTTGGATGTTTCATCTGGATATTGCATGTGTTTTATTTAGATGTTGCATATGTTGCAATGGCTATACACGTATGTTGTAAGTGTATCTTCCAAATGTTTCAGCTGTTCTACATGTTTTCATCTAGATGTTGCATATGTTACAGTGGCTATACGTGTATGTTGCAAGTGTATCCAAATGTTTCATATGTTTCAGACATATGTTGCAAGTGTTTTATATGAATGTTGCATATTGAAGGGATCTAAACAATGCCTAGAGGGGGGTGAATAGGCGTATCTAAAAATTTCTGCGTAATCTCAAAGTCAAATTTTAGTGATAGTTGGAAGTCCCGACAGTTTGGGCCGGAACTTTCGGCACTCAGAAGTTCCGACGCAAACAGTCGGGAGTTTTGGCACCTACGAGAATTGCACTACAAGTGCTAAAACAAACTTTGAGTGAAAGATATCTTACAACCCCACTCCCTAGTGGTAAGGTGAAGTGTTGGGTTTGCTTCTTTGACGCCAGTAGGTCACCACTTCGTAGATCTAGTCCAAACCCTATGAGGAGAGTTGGGGAGGAAGACAAACCAACAAGAACAAATATGATAGCACAAATCACAACAACAACAAACACGTGGGACACAAGAATTTATCCCAAGGTTTGGCAACCCCACAAAGGAGCTCCTATGTCCTTGTTGTTGAGGTGACCACAAAGGTCGAAGTCTCTTCCACCTCCTTGCCTCTCTCAAAGCAACCACAAAGGTCACTCGAGCTTTCCACTAAAAAATCAAGGGTAATACAAACTTTCCAAGGCTCTTCCACAGGATGGAAGCTCTTGGGCGACACCTAGCTGGCTAAGGTTCCAAGAACCCAAGAGTAATAGATGCAAATCCAACTGGCTTGATGAAGAAATCAAGTACTCAAGCTTGCCAAAGTGATTCTCTCACTCAATCCACTCTCCTTTCACTCAAAACCTTAGGAGAATCAAAGATTGGAGCAAAGGGTAGAAGAGAGGGGTGCCTTGAATGCTTGGGAGCTGTTTTGGAAGAAGGTTGGTGAGCAAAGAATGAGTGGTTGAAGTTCGAATAGAGGAGAGAGCTATTTATACTCATAGGCAAATCCTATTGTTCAGATCTGAGTCGGAAGTTCCGACACAGATCACTAGAACTTTTGGCCCTTCTACAAACCATTGTTCAAGGCATAGTCAAAGATGGTCAACACAACTAGAGCTAGAACTCTCGACGGAATGCCAAAACTTCTGGCAGTCGGTACTTCTGACTTTTGTTGGGATTCCCGATGCACAGCCGAGCCAGGGGGCTAAGTCCCAAGGCATTGGGACTTCTGGCGAGAGCCGTGATTTTCGGCACCGAAAACTCCCAACTCCCGTCGAGACTTTCGATGGGCAAAGCTAGCGCAGGCGGGCTGGCGGCTAAGTCAACAAGTACCAGAACTTCCGGCACCGAATGTCAGGACTTCCGTCTGCCGGAACTCCTGGCTCACGCCGGGACTTCTGGCTACCAAAAGTCCATAAACTATATCTAAGTGTTCGTGAAGTGATTTTGTGTCTCTCTTTAGATTTTATTTTTATGCTTGAGCACTCTATCTTCCTCAGACCACCTAAACTTGCATCACTCTTTATAGTACGACATACCTAAACCCAAAATAGAATAAAAATGCTTTGAAGAGCGCTTTGGGTTCGTTGGTCTTTTGCACTTGAAGAATTGAGGAATACCATTTCATCTTAAATCTACTCTTTGAAACTTTCAAGGGACTAAAGCTGCAATATATCTCATTAAGATCTTATTAGTCCCTAATTCGGATGTCATCTATAACACCCTCGGTGTTACACTGTAAATCATTTACTAAAACATGTCATGAGCATCATGTTTATGTGTTAATGTATGTAATAAAGAGTGTAGATCAATTTTCGTAACTCAAAACGATCAACAGAAGTGCGAAACAAAAGTTAATTCAATAGTCATGTTATATCACTTAGGGTTTAAAACTAATTTTTATTAAGCAAAAATGTTATAGAACATGTATATGAAACTTAAATAAGGTTTGAGGTGCAAACTTTGTAGATGACAATGAAATACTCGCGGTCAAAAAATGATATTGCTAGCTAGTATTTCCACTAGCTTAGAGATCGCAATTGGAAATCAAATTCAGCTCTAACACTTAGAAATTTTCAAGTCTGCCGACAGTTAGACACTGCTATGTTTGGCAATTTATTGTGTGAGATTGGGTTAAGGAGTGGTGTTGTATTATGGCTTGTTTTATTAGCCTAAGATACACTCTAAGGTATAGCAAAGGTGGTTTGGGAATTGGATCAACGGTTTAGGTTTCTCGAGCGCTTTAAAATATGTGTTTGGCGTGTTCTCGGGCTGTTTTCCCGGTTGAGCGCGATCACCAGCACCGGGGGCACGACGCCGCCGTGTCGAACATTCTACGCGCGCGCGCGTTTGCGCGCTCGGCTGTCCATCGTGGGTCGGTCGGCCTGGCTGTGCGGTGCTGCTGCCACGCGGGCCCGATGTCCTGGCCACCGTTGCCACCCTACCGGGCAGACATCCCGTCCCGTTGCCACACTGTTGCTCTGGCCGCATCACTGGCCTCCTTGGGCTTCTGCCATGTGGAGCCGTGGATGCCTACTCGTCCTGTCGCACTGCCCCACCACCTGCTGCCGTTGCCGCGCGTTGCTACTGCTCGCACAACCGAGCACGCGACCACCTACCCCACGCGCTACACCCACTGCACGTCGCCATGCTACCGCTGCCGTCGTGTCACCGTCTCTCTCTCGCCTGCCGCTGCACCACGCTGTGCCTTTGGTCCGCCTAGGCACTGTGCTCAGGGGGCTAGACCGCCGTCGCCATGCCATTTATGGCACTGCAGCGCAAGGGCCACGCTGACCTCGAGCATGGGCCATACTAGTTTCGCCAGCCGCATCATGCCAAGGTGCACTCGCTAGCTATCGACCGTGTCCTCACCGCCTCCCATCCTCTCGTTTCTCCCCTACCCGCCTTTGTGCGCCCTATTGCCTCTATTTCCACCATCACGTCATGGCCACGTTGAGCCAAGGCGCAGGCACTTGCCTTCAATTTCGTGTGCCCGTGTATGCGCATTGATGTATGTGTGCCAATCGTCCCCACCCTGCCTTGAATCGAGCCATGATGAACTCCAATTTGGAAGTTCCCCCTCCGCCGTGCCATTAAGGCTGGGATCGGTCGTGGCCGAGGGCAGCCACCCACCGCTCCACCCCTCGTCAATCCATTTATACCACGAACTCCGCCTCCACCTCCACTGTACCCTGCGCACCTCACTTGCACCTCTATCGCCTCGCCATAGCCACTGACGTGGCCGCGCCGTCTCGGAGCGCCGCCGCATCCCACCACCCGCACGTGGCCAGCCCTGTTCAGGGAACCTCTGGCCAAACAACCACCATAGCCGCAACCAGGGTAAGATAGTGATGCTATAGCGCTAGCTAGTTCACCCTGCGGTAGCTTAGGGTGGCCGACATGGCCGCGCCACTGTTGCGCATGGCCGCACACCGTGGTCACCACTTCCGCGAGCTCCGCCGCTCTAGTAACCTAGGCTAGTGTAGGTGCTAGGGTTGTAGATGGGGGTCGGCCCATTAGTGGAGCCAGCGCGGGTCCCAGTTGGCTGGCGTGGCCGTCCAATGCCATCGTCCCCGTGTCGGCATGCACGCGGGTGGTTGAGGACCATGTAGTTGTAAAGGAGGGAGTTTCTGAGGGTTTCGTTGCATAGTTGCTCTCTCTAGGAATAGTGACATAGACTGCGGGATAGTTTGCCCAGAGTTTAGGGGTGTTTTTGCAAGAGTACCAGCGCGCACGGGCTTCCCCGCCGCGGGCCGCCTCACGCATGGGCCTGGTTCGCGTGGGCCGCACCTGCGGGCCACGTGCGCGCGCGTGCTGCGTGCGTGTGGGCCGTGCGAGAAATGGTTTTCCTTTTTTCCAACGAATTAGCAAATGTTTTTCTAATTTAGTTTTGAGCTGATCTTTGGAAAATTATAGCAAATTCTGTAGATGTCCAAAAATTATGAAACAATTTGTTAGGTTCCTAAAATTGTGCTCTATCTGTTAGTGTATTTATTTCATATATATTTGTTAATACCAGCGGCTATTAAATCATTTGCGAGTGTTTAGTATTATTTAGATTAGTATTTGTAGGATTTTTTATGGCAAATTGGTAATAACTTTGACCATGAAGTTTTTACAGTAGATTCATTGTATTATTATGTGCTCACTGTAATTTTTGTAGCCTTAGAATATGTTGATAAATAGGGTAGCTAAGTACTCCTTGTTTTAGTATATATGAAATCATAAATAAAGTAATAAATTCATTTTTGGTTGCTAAGATAATACTTGAATGTTTCATTCCTGTTTAGTGGAAAGGATGGGTAGCTTAGCATCTTAGTCATTAGAGTTAGCTTAGTAACTTGGTAGATGTATTGTTATTTTAAGAGCTGTTGTTGCTAAAATGTTAAGTGTTACATCATCATTCCATGCATGTAGAGAACACATTGGTGGAGTTCATGACTGAGGACGAGTAGGAGTACGAAGAGGTGATTGAAGAGTACGAGGAGGACCTCCTCATGCAGGAGGAGGTCCTGGAGCCACCACGGACTGACTGAGCTGACACCGCGCCTACCCAAGGCAAGCCCCAGTGCATAACCCTTATTTTGAATAAGCACTAAATATATATATCTATGATGTGCATTTACTTTATAGGCATTTTATGGAAACCACCTGCATAAATATATCTGTCCAATGAGTCCTACTAGTACAGGTGCGAGTAGCTCCTATGCTTAGGATTTTCGGTAGCGTGAGTAACCAGCCGTTACTCACAATAGGTGGTTATTATTATCACTCTTATGATAAAATGGTGAAAGGAAAATGGAGACCGGGCAGGGATATGGTATGGGTAGTGGTGGGTGTAAGATGTTGTGTCTCACGGCCAACGGGGCATAGCTAGGTTACACTGTTTTCCCTGTCCGTGTCGGTTAAGGACCGACCGTTGCATTGGGTTCTAGTCAAGTCACAAACTTATTATCCTAAGCACATACTTGTTTATGGGAGTAGGGAAGGCTCATTGCTCTCTTGTTATGGATTCTGGCTCTTTCTGGACCGATTGATTGGAGGAGGAGATGGTGGAGGTCTAAGCACCACACTGAGTCCGGGACTCAGGTGTGGGGGCTTGGAGTCCAAGTTTGAATGGGGACCTAGGGCCCTTGATAGGAGAGTGGTGGGTTGGTCCTGCTTGTGCCTGGGGTACAAGCAGGGTGTGTGTTTCGGGTACCCAGCTGGGCAGATTGATTCACGAATCATCGGGTAATTCGGTATGACTTGTCTATAGTCTAGCACCATAGTAAGAACTGGAAGATGAAAGATGGTGAAATGGATCTGTTTGCTTAACTCTTGCTTGAAAGTAGAACATGTGCTTACATAGAATGACTAGATAATGAACTAATCATGACTGCTAATAAGAAGCATACATAAGGATTCACTACTAGTAATGCTTTTTTTGCGAAAAGGAAACCTAGCAACCCATAAAACTTATCATATCCTTTCGAGTCAGGAAATTATTCCCACTAGTCGAATAAGTCTTGCGAGTACATCAGGTACTCAGGATTTATTTACCCCTGTTGCTGGTGCAGTTTGAAGAGTAGCTGTTGTGTGGAGGATTCTTCTGGTAGGCACAGACGGATCCTTATATTCTACCGTTAGATGTTTATTGTAATTCCGCTGTTTAAATTCCACACTCTGAACTTAGTATTGTAATAGTGTATTTCTAAGAACTCTGTTTGTATAAATGGACTAAGTATTGTAAACCCGTCCTCATTATTGGATCCTCGAGGAAAAACATGGATTATTCGAGTTCTCCCTTGGGGTGTGCTTGATGGAATCCGCCCATTGTAGCTTTCTTTTGGGGTGCTTAGTGTCTGATGAAAGACGAGCACCTCCGAAGGTGTGTTATTTCGGGCGGTTTTGCCACAGGTGGTATCAAAGCCAATAATAAGTCTACGAGTTTCATAACTCTTTTCAAAACCTAAAATTTGACCCACAAAAGTTTTGCGAAAAGTAGGATGCAATGAAATTATGTAAATAAGTATAAGCCCTAGTAATATGGTCTATCTAGGATAGCGGCACTAGTTTTATCTAGTCAAATTTCTACAGGTACGCTAACTTCTGCTGCGTAAGAATCATTTAGCATACAAAAAGTGAGTGTGCGATGTGTCAAAATTTTTTGCGAATGCCACTATATTCTGGCTTGAGTGAACAGGTAGGACGATGCATGCATCATGAAAAGAGAATCTTGCTTAAACTAGACTTCCCCCACATGTATAATATGGATTAGTAAATTGATAGGATAATCTAAAAGAATGCTTTAATAAAAGTCTTATCATTTCTCTAAGTCTCTTGTTCCTAATCTGGTGGGTTGTCCCTAATGGTTGGTTCGTATCTATTTATAGATGAACCTAAGTTCTGGTCATGGGAGTACCAGCGCAGGGGCAGACCCGGGTGATAACAGTCACGGTGAGGGCATTGGCAACACCAATGGGGAGAGCCACGAGGCCCCACTTCTGACTCCTCCTCCACCACCACCACCTCCGATGACCCATGCGGAGATGATGGCAGAGATGCTGGCTACTCGGCGCGAGTCAGCTCGTGCCTTGGAGATGCTTGCCCAGGCCATTGGTGGCTTTGCCCGAGGGGGCCACGGAGGCAATGGCGGGAACGGGAGTGGTGCCCGCGGTCCTGAGGGGCCCTATTCTTACCATGATTTCTTGAAGATGCACCCACCCATGTTCACGCCGACTGCTGAGCCTCTGGATGCAGAGCATTAGCTTCATATTCTGGAGTAGAAGTTTCTGCTACTCACTATAACTAAGAAGCAGAAGGTGCGCTTTGCAGTGCATCAGCTGTTGGGTTCTGCCAGTGCATGGTGGGACATGTTCAATGCCATGCAGCCAGTAGATCACCGTGTGACTTGGTAGGAGTTTACTGCCGCTCTCAGAGAGTACTACATTCCTACTGGTGTGCTGAACCAAAAGTTGATGGAGTTCCTAAACCTGAGGCAAGGCAGCATGTCTATGATGGATTACGTGAACAAGTTTAACTATCTGGCACAGTATGCTGGGATCCACGTCGATACTGATGAGAAGAAGATGGACCATTTCTATCGCGTCCTCTCTTGCAATCTGCAGAAGGAGCTGTACATAGGGAACTACTAGACTTTTGATGCTATGATGAATGCTGCTATTGCCATGGAGGGACTTCAGCGTGACTCTTAGGCTGAGTGGAAGCGCAAGCGGGTGATTACTGGGTCTTCCAGTCACCCCCAGGCTTAGAAGGTGTAGGTTGTTAGGCGGGTGCCCTATCAGTCTTCGGGTGGGCAGTCGTTTCGCCAGCCTCAGCAGACCTACCAGGCACCTTTCGCTCCGTACAGTGCACCAACTCTATAGGTGCAACAACAGCCCTAGGGACAGTAGGTTCTACCTCGTTAGGGGCAGGGGAACAAGCCTGGTGCTTGTTTCAAGTGTGGCAAGGAAGGCCACTATGCTCGAAAGTGTCCGCAGAACCAGCCTGCACAGCTTGCTCAGCCCTCAGCTAACTCTCGTCTGATTAAGTGGACGATCATCAAGAAGAAGGTGCCCGTAAGCCGCTCTGGGCAAGTCAACTTCACTAAGGATGAGGAAATCTTACAGGATGAACCGGTGATGGCTGGTATATTTACCATTGATTCCCACCCAGCATATGTGTTGTTTGATTCTGGTGCATCACATTCATTCATGAGCATGGGGTTTGCACAGAGGCACAATATATCTCTTATGGCTATACCTATTGCCTATAGAATCAGTACTCCGGGTGCGCAGTTGTGCGTTAATACTCGGATGGACATAGTTGGATTAGTGCTAGCCACTCACACTTACCGCCTCTAGTTCATGGTGCTGCCGGGGCAAGGCATAGATGCAATTCTGGGCATGAACTGGTTGCGAGTTTATGGGGTAGTCTTGGACCTTAAGCAGAGAGTTGTTGAGTTATGGCTTCCTTCTTTCAAGGATAGGATGTCTCTTCTTATGCCCTCAGATCTAGCCTTACCAGTTGCTGCTCATGTTGAAGCTTCTCCTAATCTTGCTTCTATTCCTGTGGTCTGTGAGTTTACGGATGTCTTCCTTGAAGATCTACCTGGGTTGCCACCGGATAGAGATGTGGAGTTTTCCATTGAGTTAGAACCTGGCACTGCTCCTATTTCCCAGCGTCCCTACCGCATGGCTCCTAAAGAACTAGCTAAAATAAATAAGCAGTTAGAGGAATTATTGGAGAAGGGATTTATCCATCCTAGTTCTTCACCATGGGGTTGTCTAGCTATTTTTGTGAAGAAGATGGTACTCTACGGATGTGTGTGGATTACCGCCCTCTCAATGCGGTAAACATTGAGAACAAGAATCCTTTACCTCGTATTGATACTTTGTTCGATCAGTTGGCTAGTGCAAAGGTGTTTTCAAAGATTGATCTTCGTTCGGGTTATCATCAAATTAAGATCCGGCCATAAGATATACCAAAGATAGCTTTCTCTACTAGGTATGGGCTATATGAATACCTAGTCATGTCTTTTGGTCTCACCAATGCTCCTGCATTTTTCATGTATCTCATGAATTCAGTCTTTATGCCGGAGTTGGATAAGTTTGTAGTGGTGTTCATTGATGATATTTTGATATACTCCAAGAACCAAGAAGAGCATGCACTGCATCTTCGGATATTATTGACTCGATTAAGGGAACACAAGCTGTATGCCAAATTCAGCAAGTGTGAGTTTTGGTTAGATCAAGTGTAGTTTTTAGGACATGTTCTGACACCTGAAGGTATCTCTATAGACCCAAGCAAGGTACAGGATGTGTTAAATTGGAAATCTCCCAAGTCAGTGCATTAGATTCGTCAGTTCCTTGGTCTTGCTGGTTATTATCGATGCTTCATTCCTGACTTCTCCAAAATAGCTCAGTCGATGACCAAGCTGCTCCAGAAAGATGTCAAGTTTGTATGGAGTCTGGCTTATGAAGAAGCTTTCCAAGCTCTGAAGAAGTTTCTTACCTCTGCTCCTGTTCTTGCCCAACCAGATATTGACAAGCCATTTGATGTGTATTGTGATGCCTCAAGGACTAGATTGGGATGCGTGTTTATGCAGGATGGACGTGTGATAGCTTATGCTTCGCGTCAGCTGAAAAGGCACGAGGTGAATTATTCCACCCATGATTTAGAGCTAGCTGCTATGGTGCACGCTCTAAAAATTTGGAGGCATTATTTGTTGAGAAACAGGGTTCATATTTTTATGGATCACAAAAGCCTCAAATATATTTTCACTCCATCCGAGTTAAATATGAGGCAAAGGAGATGGTTGGAATTAATCAAGGATTATAATTTGGAGGTTCATTACCATCCTAGAAAAGCTAATGTGATAGCTGATGCTTTGAGCCGAAGTCGTATCAAGTTGAAGAAGCACCCTTGTCTCTCAACCATGCTGAGGTGCTAGCCCATATTGCTCTAATCTCAGATTTACTTGAGCAAATTATTATAGAGCAAAGGCAAGATGTTTCGGAAATCCTGCATATCAAGAAGTTAATTGCCGAAGGGCATGGTTCTCATCTCAGTGTTGATGATCATGGTGTAGTGAGGTTCAAGAATAGATTGATTGTTCCGTCGAGAGAGGAGCTTAGAAGAAAATTTTTGGATGAAGCTCATCATTCCAAGTTGTCCATCCATCCAAGAAGTAACAAGATGTACCATGATTTATGCCACTTGTATTGGTGGTCAAATATGTAGCAGGATATCATCAAGTACGTCGCGGAGTGCGACACTTGTGGAAGAGTTAAGGCAGACTATATGTGTACACTGGGATTTTGTAGCCCTTGCCTATCCCTGTTTGAAAATGGGAGGAGATTTCCATAGATTTCATTGTGGGTTTACCCCGCACGTCCATGGGCTATAACTCTATTTGAGTCATTGTGGATCGCCTTACCAAGTCCACTCATTTTCTCCCGGTGGATACCAGATATTCAGCCAAGAAGTTTGCCAAGTTGTATTTTGACCGGATTATGACCCTGCATGGAGTTCCTCTTACTATCGTCTATGATAGAGGGTCGGTCTTTGTCTCTCATTTCTAGGAACAACTTAAACAATGTCTTGGTACTAGTCTCCTTAGAAGTTCAGCTTATCATCCGCAAACTGACGGTCAGACATAAAGGGTAAATTAGGTACTTGAGGATATGTTGAGAGCTTGTGCCATTTCTTTTCCTGAGAAGTGGGGTGAATGCTTGAACTTAGCAGAGTTTTCTTACAACAATAGCTATCAAGAAAGCATTCGTATGGCACCCTTTGAAGCTCTGTATGGAAAGAAATGTAGGACACCACTTAACTGGGTTGAAATAGGTGACCGTGGATATTTTGGGCCTAATTTTATCAAGGAAGCTCGAGAGCAAGTCAGTATTATTCAGAGCCATTTGAAGGCAGCTCAAAGCCGTTAGAAGATTTATGCGAACAACCGAAGAAGGCCCTTGCAATTTGAAGTTGGTGATCATGTGTATCTCAAAGTGTCACCCATGAGAGGGGTGCATCGATTTGGTGTCCATGGGAAGCTAGCCCCTCGCTATGTTGGGCCTTATAAGGTTTTGGAGCGATGTGGCCCTATTGCTTATCGTCTCTAGCTCCCGGATATTTTGTTAGCAGTGCATAATATCTTCCATGTTTCCCAGTTAAAGAAATGTTTGCGGGTCCCCGATGAAGCGGTGGAAATAGAAGGACTTCCCCTCCAGCCCGACTTGTCTTATATTGAGCATCCTGTCAAGATCTTGGATGAAAAAGAAAGAGTGACTAGAAATAGTGTGGTGAAGTTTTACAAAGTTCAGTGGGAAAATCACTCGGAGGACGAAGCAACGTGGGAGCAAGAAAGTTATATCTTGAAGCATTATCCCCACCTTCTTTCTAGTTAACTGAGGTAATTGTTTAAATCAGAGTTTATTTCTTATCTCTTTTCCCACACTAGGCACATAAAATCTCAGGACGAGATTTTGTTTAAGGGGGTAGATTTGTAACACCCTCGGTGTTACACTATAAATCATTTACTAAAACATGTCATGAGCATCATGTTTATGTGCTAATGCATGAAATAAAGAGTGTAGATCAATTTCTGTTACTCAAAACGATCAACGGAAGTGCGAAACAAAAGTTAATTCAATAGTCATGTTAAATCACTTAGGGTTTAAAACCAATTTTTATTAAGCAAAAATGCTATAGAACATGTATGTGATACTTAAATAAGGTTTGAAGTGCAAACTTTGTAGATGACAATGAAATACTCGTGGTCGAAAAATGATATTGCTAGCTAGTATTTCCACTAGCTTAGAGATCGTAATTAGAAATCAAATTCAGCTCTAACATAGAAATTTTCAAGTCTGCTGACAGTTAGACACTGCTATGTTTGGCAATTTATTGTGTGAGATTGGGTTAAGGAGTGGTGTTGTATTATGGCTTGTTTTAGTAGCCTAAGATACCCTCTAAGGTATAGCAAAGGTGGTTTGGGAATTGGATCAATGTTTAGGTTTCTTGAGCGCTTTAAAATCCGTGCTTGGCGTGTTCTCGGGCTGTTTTCCCGGTTGAGCGTGATCACCAGCACCGGGGGCACGACGCCGCCGCGTCGTGCGTTCTGCGCATGTGCGCACATTGGTGCGCTCGGCTATCCACCGCGGGCCTATCGACCTGGCTGCACAGTGCTGTTGCCATGCGGGCCCGACGTCCTGGCCACCGTTGCTGCCCTACCGCATGGATGCCCCATCCCGCTGCCGCGCTGCTACTTTGGCCACATCACTGGCCTCCTCGGGCTGCCACCGTGCGGAGCCGTGGATGTCGACTCATCCCGTCGCACTGCCCCACCGCCTGCTGCCGTTGCCGCGCATTGCTGCTGCTCGCACAACCGAGCGCTACGGCCACCTACCCCATGCGCTGCTCCCACCGCATGTCATGACGCTACCGCTGTCGTCGCATCACCGTCTCGGTCTCGCCTGCCGCTGCATTGCGCTGCGCCTCTAGTCCACCTAGGCACTATGCGCATGGGGCCAGACCACCGTCACCATGCCATTTATGGCACTGCGGCACACGGGCCACGCCGACCTCAAGCGCGTGCCATCGGCTCACGCCGGCTGTGCGTTGTACTGGTTGCGCCAGCCGCATCACACCAAGGTGCACTCGCCAGCTATCGACCACGTCCTCACCGCCTCCCATCCTCTTGTTTCTCCACTGCCCGCCTCTGTGCGCCCGACCGCCTCTATTTCTGCCGTCATGTCGTGGCCATGGTGAGCCACGGCACAGGCACTTGCCTCCAATTTTGCATGCCCGTGTATGCGCATTGATGTCCGCGTGCCAACCGTCCCCACCCCGCCTTGAATCGAGCCATGACGAACTCCAATTTGGTGATACCAGTGGCTATTAAATCATTTGTGAGTGTTTAGTATTATTTAGATTAGTATTTGTAGGAATTTTTGTGGCAAATTGGTAATAGCTTTGACCATGAAGTTTTTACAGTAGATTCATTGTATTATTATGTGCTCACTGTAATTTTTGTAGCCTTAGAATAGGTTGATAAATAGGGTAGCTAAGTACTCCTTGTTTTAGTATATATGAAATCATAAATAAAGTAAGAAATGCATTTTTGGTTGCTAAGATAATACTTGAATGTTTCATTCCTGTTTAGTGGAAAGGATGGGTGGCTTAGCATCTTAATCATTAGAGTTAGCTTAGTAGCTTGGTAGATGTATTGTTATTTTAAGAGCTGCTGTTGCTAAAATACTAAGTGTCGCATCATCATTCCATGCATGTAGAGAATGTGTTGGTGAAGTTCGTGACCGAGGGCGAGCAGGAGTACGAAGAGGTGATTGAAGAGTACGAGGAGGAGATCCTCATGTAGGAGGAGGTCCCGGAGTCGCCACGGACTGACTGAGCTAACACCGCACCTGCACAAGTCAAGCCCCGGTGCATAACCCTTATTTTGAATAAGACTGAATATATATATCTATGATGTGCATTTACGTTACAGGCATTTTATGGAAACCACCTGCATAAATATATCTGTCTTATGAGTCCTACTAGTACAGGTACGAGTAGCTACTATGCTTAGGATTTTCGTTAGCGTGAGTAACCTGCCGTTACTCACAATAGGTGGTTATTATTATCACTCTTACGATAAAATGGTGAAAGGAAAATGGAGACCGGGCAGGGATATGGTATGGGTATTGGTGGGTGTAAGAGGTTGTGTCCCACGGCCAATGGGGCATAGCTTGGTTACACTGTTTTCCCTGTCCGTGTCAGTTAAGGACCGACCATTGCATTGGGTTCTAGTCAAGTCACAGACTTATTATCCTAAGCACATACTTGTTTATGGGAGCAGGGAAGGCTCGTTGCTCTCTTGTCGTGGGTTCTGGCTCTTTCCGGACCAACTCAGGTGTGGGGGCTTGGAGTCCAAGTTTGAACGGGGACCTAGACCTCTTGACAGCAGAGTGGTGGGTTGGTCCTACTTGTGCCTGGGGTACAAGCGGGACGTGTGTTTTGGGGTACCTAGCTGGGCACATTGATTCACAAATCGCCGGGTAATCCGGTACGACTTGTCTACAGTCTAGCACCGTAGTAAGCACTGGAAGATGAAAGATGGTGAAATGGATCTGTTTGCTCAACTCTTGCTTGAAAGTAGAATAGGTGCTTACATAGAATGGCTAGATAATGAACTAATCATGACTGTTAATAAGAAACATACATAAGGATTCACTACTAGTAATGCTTTTTTGCGAAAAGGAAACCCAGCAACCCATAAAACTTATCATATCCTTTGGAGTTAGGAAATTGTTCCCACTAGTCGGGTAAGTCTTGCGAGTACATCATGTACTCAGGGTTTATTTACCCCTGTTGTAGGTGCAGTTTGAAGAGTAGCTATTGTGTGGAGGATTTTTCTGGTGGGCATAGACGGATCCTTGTATTCTACCATTAGATGTTTATTGTAATTCCGCTTTTTAAATTCCACACTCTGAACTTAGTATTGTAATAGTGTATTTCTAAAAACTCTGGTTGTATAAAATGGACTAAGTATTGTAAACTCGTCCTCATTATTGGATCGTAGAGGAAAAACATGGATTATTTGAGTTCTCCCTTGGGGTGTGCTCGACGGAATCCGTCCGTTGTAGCTTGCTTTCGGGGTGCTTAGTGTCTGGTGGAAGACGAACACCTCTGAAGGTGTGTTATTTCGCACAGTTCTACCACATCATCAATACACCAAAAAAACCCACAAAGGGGGCAAATGCACTTTCAATCTGTCCCTTTTTGGTAATTGAAGACAACCAACTCAGGCTTTTATAAAAAAGTAAGAATTTAAAACTTTTGAACCCCAAAATTTATGGAAAGCTCCCCCTTAATATATGCAACGAGTTTGAATTTCAATGATGATCATAAACACATCACTTGCGTATATTAAGTTAGAAACTCCCCCTAAATTTTGCAATCTGTGGGGTGGAACAAGTGTATGTGAACAAGTATATATCCATGACAAAGATATGCAATATGACATGTTATATTCATACAACAAGTAAAAGAGAACGTGATGGCCAAGATCTCAAATTAGAAACTTCAAACAACACATGGCCATCCGAAATAACATCCACCATTCAC
Organism: Miscanthus lutarioriparius; assembly: GCA_904845875.1. Taxonomy (NCBI): domain Eukaryota; kingdom Viridiplantae; phylum Streptophyta; class Magnoliopsida; order Poales; family Poaceae; genus Miscanthus; species Miscanthus lutarioriparius. The sequence goes on from CAJGYO010000012.1 coordinate 34,152,476, forward strand.
AAAAGAAGATAAGCACAAGCTAATAAGATAGATAATAAGCATTACTTGTCCTACAATTGTGGCAGAACCGCCCGAAATAACGCACTTGCAGAGGCGCTTGTCTTCCACTAACACTAAGCACCCTGAGAGCGAGCTACATCGGGTGGGTTCCATCGGGCACACCCCAAGGGAGAGCCCAAAAGATCCACATTTTCCCCAAGGATCCAATAATGAGAATGAGTTACAAACTTAGTCCATTTCATACATCCAGAGTTCTTAAAAATTGTATTATTACATTACCAAAGTCAGAGTGCGGAATATTAAACAGCAGAATGAAAATAAACATCAAGTAAACATCTATTGATAATAAGCAAGGATCTGTCTGTGCCCACCAGAAGAATCCTTCACACAACGGCTACGTCTCAAGCAGTACCTGCAACAGGGGTAAATAAACCCTGAGTACATAATGTACTCGCAAGACTTATCCGACTAGTGGGAACAATTTCCTGACTTCAAGGGATATGATGAGCTTTATGGTTTGCTGGTTTCCTTTTTGCAGAAAGCAATACTAATAGTGAATCCTCATTTATGTTATTATTAGCAGTCATGATTAATTCATTATCTAGCCATTCTACGTAAGCACCTGTTCTACTTTCAAGCAAGAGTTGAACAACAGTTCCATTTCTTCACCTTTTCTCTTTCAGTTCTTACTACGGTGCTAGAGTCTAGACAAGTCGTACCGACACAGCGGTGATTCGTGAATCAATGTGCCCCGCTAGTGTACCCTGAAACACATGCCCCACTTGTACCTTAGGCACAAGCAGGACCAACCCACCACTCTCCTGTCAAGGGGTCCAGGTGCCCATACAAACTTGGACTCCAAGCCCCCGCTCCTGAGTCCCAGACTCAGTGCGGTGCTTAGACCTCCACCATCCCCGCCTCCAATCAGTCGGTCCAGAAAGAGCCAAAACCCACGACAAGAGAGCAACAAGCCTTCCCTACACCCATGCCCAAGTATGTGCTCGGGATAATAAATCTGTGACTTGCCTAGTGTCCATTGCAATGGCCGGTCCTTAATCGACAGAGATAGGGAAAAAGTGTAACCAAGCTATGCCCTGTTGGCCGTAGGACACAACCTCTTACACCCACCAATACCCAAACCATATCCCTACCCGGTCTCCATTTCCTTTCCACCATTTTATCATGAGTGATAATAATCACCTATTATGAGTAACGACAGGTTACTCACGCTACCGACATCCTGAGCAGAGCAGCTACTCAACCTATACTAGTAGGACTCATAGGTAGATATATTTATGCATGTAGTTTACATAAAATGCCTGTAATATAAATGCACATCATATATATTCAGTGATCATTCAAAATAAGGGTTATGCACCGAGGCTTGCCTTGGGCAGGCAGTGTGTCAACAAAGTCAGCAACTGATGCCTCCAGGGCTCCCTCCTAAATGAGAATCTCCTCCTCGTACTCTTCAATGATCTCCTCGAACTCCTGTTCGTACGCAGGCACGAACTCTACCAACTCGTTATCTACAAGCATGAAATGATGATGCAACACTTAGTAACATGGCAACAACAACTCTTAAAATACGAACACACCTATCAAGCTACTAGCTAGTTCTACCGACTAAGGTGCTAAGTTACCTATTGTTATCACTAACAAGTATGAAACATGGCATGTACTATCTTAGCAACTAAAGGCATTCTTACTCTTAATACCGATTTACTATATGTATACTAAAACAAGGAGTACTAGCTACTCTATTTATCAACCTACTCAAGGGCTACAAAAATTATAGTGAGCACATAATAATCTAATGAACCTACTGTAACAATTTCATGGCTAAAGCTATCACCAATTTGCCACAAAAATTCCAATAAATATTAAGCTAAATAATGCTAAGCTCTCCTTAATGAATTAATGAATCTATAATTATCATAGATAACTGTAAACTAACTACACCAACAGCTAGATAGCATTTTTGTGAACCTAACAAATTTTGTTTCACTATTTTTGGACATCTACAGAATTTACTATAATTTTTTAAAGTTCAGCTCAAAACTAAATTGAATAAACCTTTACTAATTCACTAGAAAATGAAAAACCGAAATCCACCATGCAGCCCACAAGCGAGCGGCGCAGCCCACTCGGCTCGGCCCATGCGCGACAGTGGCCCATGGAGGGGAGACCCACGCGCGCGCTAACATTTATGCAAAAGAGCCATCGGCTTTCAACTAAATGGACCCACAGTCCTATCTACTATTTCACTCTCTCTCTCTCTCTGACGCTCTCACTAACCCCCTCGACTTACTTTGAATTCCCGTTTCAAAGTCCCTGGCCGAAACTTATTAGAGGCCACGGCATCTTCGGCCAAACACCAATGAGCACGGACCTCCTCGGCAGCAAACATCACCACCATGACACTCTTCATCACAAGTGCAGTTGATAGAGGTATAAAATACCACGATTGGTGCCGCATAGAGGTGTGGCCATGCACCACGGCGGGGTTTGGCCGCGGTGACACTGATGCTGGCGAAAACATCTAGCCCAGCGCTACCATCACTACCTAGACTCCATGCCTAGAGTACTAATAACATTCTAGAGGTCCTAGATATACCCGTTCTACTCCCAAATGAGCCGGTCATGGACACAACATCTACACTACGTTCGCCGGAGGCGGCCACGCGCTCTGGCGAGCCTCGGCAGTAACCGATTCAACCATCTACCCTAGGAGTAGGAGGGCCTCACCAGAGAGGTGAAGGACGGCTTGGATGAAGTCGCGAGGCTCGGCAAGGAGGTTGGCCACGTGCATGGGGTTGCTCTGGTTCACGGCAAGCGCGGCGATGATGTTCTCGGTGACTCACTACACTCCTGGTGAAACTATTTCATAGGAGAGGCAACCAAGTCAAGGAGACGCAAAAGCACCGCTCAATTGGGACAAAGGGGCAAGGAACAATGCCCTGGCCGAGCACCCACCCTGACGGCCATGGCGGACCGCCACGGGGAAAACTCCATAGTACCTCACTAGAGGATGAAAGCTCATCGGGTCGACTTCAATCATGAGCTAACCACCAGAGCTAGTTGGGTGCATGGTTAATTGGATGGAGGTGGACGGTGCGAGGCCAATTGCGTGGACGACGCCGTTCGGTCTTAAGGTGGTCAACTGCGGGGGAAACCACAAATTGAATTCCAACACCGTATGGCTGCAGCAGTGGTAGGCTTGGCATGAAGCTAGGCTCCAATTCAAGCTCTAGGCGTGCACAATTACACGGATGGGGCTAGGCTCTGTGGGTTGGCCTTGGCGCGGCTTGGCCGGCCGGCGCGACGCCATTCAAAGCGACTATGATAGGAAGCGCGGTGTGGTGTAACCACTAAATGGAAGAGGACAATGGTGTGACGGATGATGGCTCCACGTGCACAAACGAGGCTGGCACAATGACATGCAATCGCAGCGCTTGGACTCGCAAGATGATAGCGGCCAGGCCATGTGACAGCGCAGTAGGCGCGCGCAGCAGCGGCAGCGACGATGCAACACAAGTGATGTGAGCACACGCGAGGTGACAACGCGATGCAGAGGCACGTGCATGTGCTGGCGACGATGGCAGTGACGGTGGTAGAGCGGCCAGGCTCGTTGGCCCCCAGCGTCCTACCGAGCGCGACGTGCGCGTGAGTCGCGTGCGTGAGTTGCATGCGTGGGCATGTGCGTGGGCGCGTGCGTGAGCGCGGCAATGGTGATGCGGAGCCCATGCGGTGGTGCACGTGTGTGCACGCGTGGACGAGCAACGACGCCGGGCCGAGGCATGGTGACTACGCCCAGACGTTGAAACCAGCGGTAACGTGCCATGCACGATTTTTAAAGTGCCCCAAAAATCCAACTCGATGATTCAATTACTAAACCACCTATTTTACACTCGAGATGGCATGTTAGGCTACTAAAAAAACCCTAGGACCATACCACTACTTAACCTGATTCTTCTACAAGAATTGCCGAACTTAGCTTCGTCAAAGCGTTTCCTGACTTAGGAAATTCGACTAAGTCTCGATCGGATTCGCGTCGAATTCGATTTCCATGCTATTCGGTATGCTAGCTAGTGAATTCCTTTCATGACCTCAAGTATTTCATCATCACCTATGAAGTTTGTACTACAAACTTTATAAAAATTTTGTATATACGTTCTATAGCATTTTCGCTTAATAAAAATTAATTTAAAACCCTAAGTGATGTAACGTGACATTGAAATGTAACTTTCGTTTCGCGTTTCCGTCGATTGTTTCGAGTTACATAAATTAATTTACACACTATTTTACATACACTATCACATAAACATGATGCCCATGTAGTGTTTTAGCAAAAATTTACAGTAAAACACCGAGGGTGTTACAACAATCATCCATCATACATAGATATATAGTTGTCCATCACATAGTTGCCACCTCATGACATATTTCATACAAGCTAAAAGTTTTAAAGTCTCGAACGCAACTAGCTTATTACACAGATAGATCAAAGCCTAACACTCCCCCTTTGTCAACAAGTGCCAAAAGGGGTAGGCCGTGAAAAGAAACGACTACTTCTCATCGTAGTCCTCATCATCGTCTTGGTCACCACCACCATCATCATCGTCGTCATTGTCATCATCGTCCTCACGGTATTCTTCATCATCAACATCCATTGGGGCCTTGCCATGGGGACGGGGCTGATCAGATGACTCGGCATAGTACTCCTTACAAGCATCATCATAAAGATCAAATGGATCACGAAGTTGCTCCAAGTCCTGAGGCGGTGCGGAGTGAATATCAAGCTTCCGCTCAATGGGGTGCATTTGCACTAACATCTCGTGCTCACGCTCAGCACTAGCACAACAAGCTCCAAACAAATACTTCATGAAGAACTTGAACTTGCTGGGGGCTTACCACCAGAGGAGGAGGAGGAGGAGGAGGAGGACTAAGGCTCCTCACTGTGAGCACAGTGAGAAAGTGAAGCACAGGGTGGAGAAGCACAAGAGGAGAAGCCTGAGACACCTTTGCCTTTGCCCTTAGAGAGGTCCACTAATTCCCGCTTTGCCTGAAGAGATGTCTTGTTGAACAGCTTGAGAACTTTATGAGGGACATCAGAAGGGAAGTGAATGCCGGACACATGCTTAATGATATACATGATGAATGGAGCATAGGGGTACTACTTCACCATGTCCTCACTAGCGATGTATCCCAAATATAACGGTTGATGGAGAACTTGGTGAACTCATCTCCAAAGCAATCAAGGACACCTGTGAATCCTCATGGAGATTGGTAGAGTCATCTATCTTGGGATACAAGATCAGATGGATGATGTTGTTTAGCACATAGTAGTAGGGCTTCAACCAAACAGTCTTCCCATCAACACGATGACCATCCAAATACATATACTAATACTCATCCATGGCAAGAGTAGAAATGTCAGTAATGGCAATGGACGTGCGATCCCTACGGTCCAAGCCAAGAAGGTAATGAAATCAACCTTGTAGTGCTTGCCTTCAGTGGTCAAATGAATGAAATAAGTCTCCGCCCGGGTGTCCAAGTGATAGGAGGCGTAGAACTGATAGATAATCTCATTGTTCCATGGCTTGCGGAACTCCATCAATGGCTACAACCCCATCCTCCTCAACTCATGGAGCAGCTATTGCATATCCGATCCAGGCAGCTTGCTAAGCTCAAAGGTGTCAATAGCCTTCATCTGAATCACCGGAGCCTCTTGCTTGTTGATGAAGCAAAGATACATTAAGTGATGGTAGAAATCAAAATGAAATGGCTCCTAGAGATGGTACTCAATTCTTAGATCCTTGGGCTCATCATAAAGGTGTTGGGCACGATGATGACGAATCTCAGCCACATGGTGATGATAATCCACCATCAAATGATGTGTGTAACCTCTAGCTAGATTTGGAGTGCGCTGCGGTTCCCGGATGGTAGGAGTAGGACCGGCGAACAGAACCAACCGACTGACCCCAAAATAGCCCTGAGCAGAGGGAGTCATGGTGCAGACATCTTCAGCAATGGTCCTTCCTTCTTGATCAAGGGCTTCCTCAGCAAGACCAACAATGGGCACATCGCCAATGCCAGGAATGAACTCTCGAGCAGCAGCACCAGCGGGCGAAGCTAGAGCCTGGGCTTGAGCACGAGCAGCACAAGCATGAGCCCCATGACCACCAGCTACATCATGAGGGAGTGAAGCCTTGGTGCATCTAGGCGGGCAAGAGGATCTGGCAGGGTCATTGTTCTTCTTGGAACGCTTCTCGCTATGACGCAGAGGAGTGTCATCACTACTGGAAGCCATCGCTGCGGAGAAAAACAAAAAGAAACTAAGAAGCGAGACAGAAGAAGGTTAAATGAGAGCCTAGAGATGGAGAAACTTGGATGGAGTAACGACCAAGGGGTCGAAGGTTTCAGACTGAGCCGGGACTTCCAGCAGTCAGGAATTCCGACCCTCGAGACAGAACTTTCGGTGAACGCCAGGACTCCCGACGCACTTTGGTGGCCAATCCACACATGGGGCTCCAAATCTACGCAATCATTCACACAACGAAGGAAGAGAAGGAGAGAGGGAGGAAGAAAAGAATCAAATTGTAAGGTACATTAGAAATTAGGATTAGCCATGGAGGTTGTACCTTGGAAGAGAGAGAAAGAAGAGGAGAAACACCAAATCCGCTGCGAGGACGACTTTCGTGAATAGAGCCACGGCCACGAGGAAGGGTGAGGATGTGGCAGAACCGCCTAAAATAACTCACTTCCAGAGGTGCTTGTCTTCCATTAGACACTAAACACCCCAAGAGTAAGCTAATTTAAACAGTTCTGTCAAGCACACCCCATGGGAGAACACGAAAATCAACATTTTTCAACAGGATCATAAATGGGAGAATAAAGCTTATAACATTTTAGCCATTTCTTACATCACTTTCCATGCAACATCAGAGTATAATATTTATTGTTTATAATAGCGGAATATAACCATGTTATCAGAGTTTTAGCGGAAATAAAATCATTTAATGACAAGTTAAACATTAACATGATGATCCATTATATACATCATAACAGGTTATAAGATTTTCCATTGTAAAACATTTTGGGTGGAAGTTTCAAATAAACTCTATGTCCGCAATGTTAAGGAAATCCTCACTGACCCCACCAGGAGGTTTCCACACACAAGTGTCAGCTCCACATGTTCCTATCACCTGCAACAGGGTAGAACAAACCCTGAGTACTCAATTGTACTCCACAAGGCTTACCCATCAGGAGGAAAGAAAAGACTCTAAGGATATGCAAGGCTATCTGGCTTGTGGGTTATTGCATCTGTAGGAAGCATTACTAAGCATGCATCCTTATATTCAATTTTATTAGCAGTCACCATTAGTCCATTATCTAACCATTCTAGGTAAGCACCTATGCTACTTTCAAGCAACGGTTGAGCAATCAGAACCATTTTATCATCTTGCATATTCCAATTCTTACTATGGTGCTAGATCATAGCCAAGTCGTAATGTATCACACGGCGATTCATGAACCAATGTATCCCAGCTGGGTACCCCGAAACACACACCCCGCTTGTACCCCAGACACAAGCAAGACCAACCCACCACTCTCCTGTCAAGGGGTCTAGGTCCCCGTCCAAACTTGGACTCCAAGCCCCCACTCCTGAGTCCTAGACTCATTGTGGTGCTTAGACCTCCACCATCCCCGCCTCCAATTAGTCGGTCCGAAAAGAGCCGAAACCCACGATAAGAGAGCAACGAGCCTTCCCGCTCCCATAAGCAAGTATGTGCTCAAGATAATAAGTCTGTGACCTGACTAGAATCCACAACAATGGATGGTCCTCAATCGACACAGGCGGAACAAGTGCAATCCGAGCCTCGCTCGAATGCCTAACCAAGTCCAGATCCAAAATACCATTCCGCCCGATCTCCAATTATCCTTCACATATATATTCCATATGATAGTAATATAATAACAACAATAATATCTTCCCTATCTCTCGTGAGTGACAGGTAATCACTCGACTTTTATCGGATCCTATAGCATAGCAATCTACACGATCCCGACATACTAGTAGGACTCATAAGATAAGGATATATGTATGCAAGTGGTTTTCATTCAACTCCTTAAAACTTAATGCACAAGCATAAGATAAACTTTTAAACATAAGCTCAAGTGCTTGTTGGCAACGAAAATGACCCTTCTAAATTCCAAGTTTGATTTTTTAAAACTCCCAAAATAATAACTAATAGTTTGTATTCTCCAAAAATTAATATTGCATTCCATCTACTGCACTTATACTCTAACTTTATTCAAGTACTACATACAAGTTATATTTGATTTTTGTTTATAAAAATTGCTTCCGTGCCAATGTCTAAAACAACTTATTCTGCTCTTCGCGTTAGGATTTTTCATTAACACATATATGCATTTAAGTAAACTAACTCGCTATATTTATTTGACTCTCTCTCTCACAGAGAAATGAGCCACATAAGATTTGTGTATCATTTTAAGTGTGTTTTTAAATCAAAAATCTGAGAAACTCATTTCAGTGATTTTCTTAGACCTAAATCTTGGCGCTAAACAAGCTCGTAACACCAGGGGTGTTACACAGGAGGTGCGGAGAGGGCACGAGGGGGACGATGGGTAGCGCGCGGGCGGTGGTGCGGGGCGGCGGCGCAGGGGTGGCACGGCGACGGCGCGAGTGCGGGCAGCGGTGAGCGGCGCGGGGTGAGGGACTGGGCGTGGTTAAATAATGAACCCTAGGTCAAACGAGTGTGGTTAAAGAGCCGTCCACTCAGATCTGCATCGGGAGGTCCAGCCTTTGCCGGGACTTCCAGCAGGTAGAAGTTTCGGCCCTGGAGCCGGGACTTCTAGCTGTCGGAACTTCCGGCGGACGCTGGGACTTCCGACGAAGGAAATTTTAGAAACGTTCTAGCTCGAGCTCACCATGCCATATGGGGAAAAAATATGATGGACACATCATTTTCACATGTGACTAGGTTTCAAACATTCAACACAAAGCAATAGTCACATATGAAAACTATAAATTAAATTTTGAAAGAGTCACACAACATTTTTGCAATTCTTTTCTCCTAGCTAGTTTAAACAAAGTATGTGCAAGAGATGAAGCCACATTATGAGAATCAATGATATTTAACTCACTCCTTAAAGTACAAAATCTTGACTCATCTAGGAGCTTTGTGAAGATATCGGCTAGTTGCTTTTCGGTGCTCACATGATGAATTGCGATGTCTCCTTTGGCTTCGTGGTCTCTCAAAAAGTGATGCCGGATGTCTATGTGCTTTGTTCGAGAGTGGTTAATGGGATTGTTTGCCAACTTAATGGCACTCTCATTGTCACACAAAAGGGGAATCTTGGTTAGTGCACAACCAAACTCTTTGAGAGTTTGCTTCATCCAAAGAGTTGGGCACAACATGCACCGGCCGCCACATACTCGGCTTCAGTGGTGGACAAAGCAATGGAATTTTGCTTCTTAGAGCTCCAAGACACCAAGGACCTACCAATGAATTGACAAGTATCGGTGGTGCTCTTTCGGTTTACTTTACAACCGACATAATCCAAATCGAAATAGCCAAGTATCTCAAAAGTGGAACCTTTAGGATACCACAAGCCAAGATTAGGAGTGTGCACTAAATATCAAAAAATTCTCTTAACGGCCATCAAATGACATTCTTTCGGATTAGTTAGAAATCATGCACACATGCACACACTAAGCATAATATCAGGCCTAGATGCACAAAGGTAAAGGAGGGATCCAATCATGGAGCGATATACCTTTTGATCGACGTCCTTTCCTCCTTGATTAAGGTCAAGATGTCCATTGGTGGCATATGTGTCTTGATGGGCTTGACCTTGTCCATGTCAAACTTCTTCAACATGTCATTGGTGTACTTGGTTTGACTTATGAACGTGCCATCCTTGAGTTGCTTGATGTGAAATCCAAGAAAAAACTTCAACTCTCCCATCATGGACATCTCGAACCTATTTGTCATAATCCTACTAAATTCCTCACAAAAAGCCACATTAGTAGTACCAAATATTATGTCATCGACATATATTTGGCAAACAAAGATATCATTATTGACTTTGTGAGTAAATAAAGTAGCATCGGCCTTTCCTATCTCAAACCCTTGTTTGAGTAGGAACTCCTTCAAGCAATCATACCAAGCTCTAAGGGCTTGTTTGAGCCTATAGAGCGCCTTATCGAGCTTGTAGACGTGGTTAGGATACTTGGGGTCTTCAAAGCCCGGTGGTTGCTCTACATACACCAACTCGGATAGGGGGCTGTTGAGAAATGCACTCTTCACGTCCATTTGATATAGCTTGAAATCATGATGGGTGGCATAGACAAGTAGAATATGAATCGATTCTAGCCTAGCCACCGGTGCATAGGTCTCCCCAAAATCCAAGCCTTCAATTTGAGTGAATCCTTGAGCCACCAACCTTGCCCTGTTTCTTGTCACCACGCCATGCTCATCTTGCTTGTTGCGAAAGACCCACTTGGTTCCAATCACATTTTGCTTGGGTCTTTCCACTAAGGACCAGACTTCATTTCGAGTGAAGTTGTTCAACTCCTCTTGCATGGCTATCATCCAATCCGGATCATCAAGTGCCTCTTCCACCCTACGAGGTTCCAAAGGAGAAACAAATGAGTAATGTTCACAAAAACAAGCTAAACAAGAACATGTCATTACCCCTCGTCGGATGCTCCCCAATATGTTATCAACGGGAAGATCCCATTGAATGGATTGATGCACTCTAGGATGTGGCACTTGAGTTGATCTTTGGATGGGGCCATCATCTTCATCATCATGGTCAATTGGAGGGTTGTCTTCACTTGTTTCTTTATTATAGAGTTAAGCTTGAGCTTGCTTATTGTTGACACCATCTTCATGAGAATGACTTAGTGTTTCATTTGATCTCCCATTTTGATCATTTATTGTTGCTGAAGCTTCACCATGTTCATTGGATGAAACATGATGAGTGGTTGGATCAAGATCAATATGCACAATATTGTCATCATGTTCATCTTTGATGGGCTTTACTTCACCAATTGCAAGCTTCTTAATGGCTTTATGTGGAGTTTCTTTATTACCTACAATCTCAACATTGACTTGCTCCTTTTGAGAGCCGTCGGTTTCATCAAAAGTCACGTCTACCGCAATTTCAATCAAACCGGTGGTTTTATTGAAAACACGATATCCATGTTCATTAGTACCATAACCAAGCATGAAACCTTCATCAACCTTTGGTGCAAACTTTGAGCTTTTGGATTTCTTGTTAAGTATGAAACACTTGGATCCAAAAACTCTAAAGTAGTGCACCCTAGGATTTTTACCGGTTAGAAGTTCATAGGCGGTCTTGTCCCTTTTCTTGTGAAGATATAAGCGGTTGATAGCATGACATGCCGTGCTAACCGCTTCCGCCCAATAGCTGGTTGGACTCTTGTATTGACCCAACATTGCTCTTGCGGTTCAATGAGCGTTCGGTTCTTCCTCTCCACAACACCATTTTGTTGTGGAGTGTATGGAATCGAAAACTCATGCTTGATTCCTTCTTCATCAAGGAACTCCTCAATGTTGGTGTAATTGAACTCCGTCCCATTGTCACTTCTAACTCTCTTGATCTTGACATCAAACTCATTTTAGGCTCTTTTTGCAAACTTCTTGAAGATGCCATGTACTTCACTCTTGTCACGCAAAAAGAATACCCAAGTGAAACGAGAATAATCATCAATAATTATGAAACCATATTTGTTACCACCAAGGCTTATATAAGCGACGGGTCCAAATATGTCCATGTGAAGCAATTCCAATGGCCTTTCGGTTGTCACAACATTCTTGATGGGATGTTTAGCTCCAACTTGCTTTCCCGCTTGGCATGAGTTACAAATCCTATCTTTCTCAAAAGAAACATTTGTTAGTCCAAGGATGTGTTCGCCTTTTTGAAGTTTGGCCAAGTTCCTCGTCCCAACATGGGCAAGTCAGTGATGCTATAACCAACCCATGCTAGATTTTGCCATTAAACAAGTCTCAGGATTTACTCTATTTGATATGAAATCAACTAGATAGAGTTTCCCTTTTAAATGACATGTAAATACAATAGAGGAATCCTCCCTTCTATAGACTTCCACACCCTTATCCATAAAGAGACAATTGTAGCCCATCTCACAAAGTTGCAAAACGGACAATAAATGGTATCTCAATGAATTCACAAGTAAAACATTGGAAATGGAATTATCATTTGAGATAGCAATTTTACCCAAACCGAGAACTTCTCCTTTTCCATTGTCACCAAACGCAATGTTCCCACTTTGGTCATGACTAGGTTGGAATGGTGTGAACATGTATTGGTGCAACCACTATCCACCACCCAACTTGTTCCACCGGAGGAATATTTCTACAAAGATAAATCAAGCTTTTGTTTTAGGTACCCAAATGGATTAGGGTCCTAGGAAGTTAGTCACATAAAACTTGACCACCCAAACACTCCTCATAATCTCCTCTTCTCTTTTGGGCACCAACATACTTGACTACAATCTTGCCATCCTTGCCCCCAACAACACATATAGTCACTAGCATAGCACCGTGGAAGTGGTGCTTGTGGCTTGGGGGCCTCAGATTGCTTCATCTTGATTGTCTTGTCACTTATAGGTTGGATCTTGGGAATGTAGACCTTGTTGTTGGCCTTGTATATAAGCTCATCAAGAGCAACACCCTTGTTGAACTTTACACATGGCACATCATTGATCATGTTCCTTCCATTTGCCCTTCCATCATACCTATTGTAGCCAATGCCTTCCTTGATTGATGGGTGCCTTGATGACTTGTATATAGTCTTGTTGGATTGCTCTTGACACTTGCACCCATTCTTCAAGATCATCTTTAACCTATGAATCTCCTTGTCTTTCTTCTCTACCTCAACAAGGTTAGTTGCATATGCATTTATATCAACTTTATAGCATCTTTTTCAACCAGTACTAGTGGAGGCATTAGAGTCTTCGGTTGTCTTAGGAGAAGTTAAAGTGCTAGCCCAAAGAGTACTATAGTTTATCTCAAGATTTTAGTATTTTTCTTCCAAGCTTGTGAGGCTTTCTTAAGCTATACTCTTCTCACTCTTGAGGCTAGCCACTAGATCATTAACCGAGGAATGTTCCTTAGTCAATTTTCTAATTGAGTAATTGGCTAAAGACAATTCAACGGTTAACTTTTCAACCTTCATCTTTTCCTCGGCGATAGATGCTTCAAGTGAAAGGTTCTTGTCTCTCTCTTGAGTGATTATGTCTCCTTGCATCTCCAAGCATATATCCCTCTTCTCTAATTTCTTCATTATTGTTTTTATTTTAGTGTAGGCCTTTTTACTAAATTTCTTTATCATGGTTGCTTCAAGTTCTTCTATGTTCTCATCACAACTATCATACACGCCACTAGAGGGATCAGATGAGACATGTACCTTCTCCCCCTTAGCCATGAGTCAAGTTGGAGTGTAGTAGTCGTTGTCGATGAGGTTGGAGAAGAGCCTTGGTGATGAAGATAAGTTTGGGAAGAGTTTTGGTGGTGAAGTCGAGTCAGGGAAGATCATGGTTGGTGACAAAGAGTGGTGGATGGCAATGTTTGCGGCTCCCTTCTTCTTCTTCTCATCATCACTTGAGTCACTATCATTTGACTCCCATTCTTCACCAAGATGAGCTTCACCTTTCTTCTTGCCTTTGTTCTTCTTGTCTTTATCCTTGTCGTGCTTGTGCTTCTTCTTCTCATTAGGCCAATCGGCTATGAAGTGACTGGTTTGACTACAACCATAGCAAAACTTCTTCTTGTTCCTTCTCTTCCCATCATCATAAGACTTCTGGTTGCTCTTCTTCTTTATGAACTTTCTAAAGTTTCTAATGATGAGTGCAACTTCTTCATCAAACTCTTCTTCTTCACTTGAGGAATCATCCTTCACTTTCTTCTTCTTCTCTTGACTAGAGGATTTGCCTTCATGAGCTTGAGTTGCCTTTAGGGCTGCACTCTTGTTGTATCCCATTGCATTAGGATTTTGATTGTGAGCATTGATTGCATCTTCATCTAGACACTCATGATGCTTGAGCTTTGAAAGAACTTCTTAGGGTGTCATCTCATCATAACCGATCCTTTCCATGATCACGGATGCTAGCATGTTGTTCTTGGCTCTATAGGTTCTTAACATCTTTCTAGCAACCTTATTGTCATCCCATTCGGTGCTTCCAAGAGCTCTAATGCGATTGACCAATGCCATAAGCCTATCAAACATGGATTGTGTTGTTTCATTTTACAAGAACACAAATCTTTCCAATTCACCATGAAGTAACTCAATGTTGCCTTTTCTCACACTCTTATCTCCTTCAAATGACATTTTTCAAGTATCCTAAATTTGCTTTGCACTTTCCATTCCATTCATCTTTCTAAACTCATCCGGACCTAGGCTTGACACAAGCAATGATACGGCTTGTGCATTTTGATGGAGATTGTGCACTTCTTCTAGAGTTATCTCTCTATCTTCATTGGTAGGATTCATCACACCAACATCCATAACTTCCCAAAGTCTTGCGGCAATGATATGCATCTTCATCTTGTAGGATCAATCGGTGTATCTTGTTCCATCAAAGTGAGGTGGCTTGCTAATGTTGATGAAAGGAGTATATAGAGGTAAACCTTTGATGAGTTGTCCATAGTCGAAGTTCACATTTGAATAAATTCCCTTTTCATGAGCATGCTCACCGGCTCCAACATCACTAGCGGCATCTTTGTTTGCTTCATTCTTGCCACTTGTTGCAACATTCTTGCCACTTATTTCATCATCAACCTTCTTGCTTAATTCTTCCTTCATCTTGCTCATCTCATCTTGCATCTTCTTCATTTCATTTTGGAAAAACTTGACTTGAGTAGCCATCAACTCTTTAGCTATCTTCTTGGCCATCTCAGTGGCGTCGACTTGCATCTTGTCGGTCTTCGACATTGTTTCTTCTCACGCGATGAAGCGCTAAAAGAAGATTTTGCTTTGATACCAATTGAAAGGATCTAAACAATGCCTAGAGGGGGGGTAAATAGGCGTATCTAAAAATTTCTACGTAATCTCCAAGTCAAATGTCAGTGATAGTCGGAAGTCCCGACAGTTTGGGTCCAGAAGTTTCGACGCAAATAGCTGGGAGTTTCGGCACCTACGAGAATTGCACTATAAGTGCTAAAACAAACTTTGAGTGAAATATATCTTACAACCCCACTCCCTAGTGGTAAGGTGAAGTGTTGGGGTTGCTTCTTTGACGCCGGAAGGTCACCATTTCATAAATTGAGTCCAAACCCTAAGAGGAGAGTTGGGGAGGAAGACAAACCAACAAGAACAAATATGATAGCACAAATTACAACAACAACAAACACGCGGGGCACAAGAATTCATTCCAAGGTTCGGCAACCCCACAAAGGAGCTCCTATATCCTCGTTGTAGAAGTGACCACAAAGGTCGGAGTCTCTTCCACCTCCTTGCCTTTCTCAAAGCAACCACAAAGATCACTCGAGCTTTCCACTAAGAAATCAAGGGTAATACAAACTTTTCAAGGCTCTTCCACAAGATGGAAGCTCTTGGGCAACGCCTAGCCGGCTAGGGTTCCAAGAACCCAAGAGTAATAGATGCAAATCCAACTGGCTTGATGAAGAAATCAAGTGCTCAATCTTGCCAAAGTGATTCTCTCACTCAATCCACTCTCCTTTCACTCAAAATCCTAGGGGAATCGAAGATTAGAGCAAAGGAGAGAGGAGAGGGGTGCCTTGAATGCTTGGGAGCTGTTTTGGACGAAGGTTGGTGAGCAAAGAATGAGTGGTTGAAGTTAGAAGAGATGAGAGAGCTATTTATACTCGTAGGCAAATCCAATCATTCAGATTTGAGTCGAAAGTTCCGACACAGATCGTCGGAACTTCCGGCCCTTCTACAAAACGTTGTTCAAGTGTAGTCAAAGATGGTCAACACAGCCAGAGCCAGAACTCCTGGTGGAATGTCGGAACTTCTGGCAGTTGGTACTTTTGATTTTTGTCGGGACTCCCGACGCACAGCCGAGCCAGGGGGCTAAGTCCCAGGGCATCGGGACTTCCAGCGCCCGGGACTTCCGACAGGCGAAGCTAGCGCAGGTGGGTTGGCGGCTAAGTCAGCAAGTACCGGAACTTTTGGCACCGAATGTTAGGACTTCCGACTGCCAGACTCCTGGCTCACGCCGGGACTTCCGGCTACCAAAAGTCCATAAACTATATCAAAGTGTCTCTCTTTAGATTTTATTTTTATGCTTGAGCACTCTATTTTCCTCAGACCACATAAACTTGCATCCCTCTTTATAGTATGGCATACCTAAACCCAAAACAAAATAAAAATGCTTTGAAGAGCGCTTTGGGTTCGTCCGCCTTTTAAACTTGAAGAATTGAGAGATACCATTTCATCTTAAATCAACTCTTTGAAACTTTCAAGGGACTAAAGCTGCAATATATCTCATTAAAATCACATTAGTCCCTAATTTGGATATCATCAATACACCAAAACCCACATAGGGGGCAAATGCACTTTCACATATGTTACAGTGGCTATACACATATGTTGCAAGCGTATGTTTCAATTTGTTTCACCTTATTTCAGCATGTTGTAGCAAGTGCTGCTCTCCACGCGCTCTGACTCGTGGGCACGCACGCGTTGCAGGACATGCACGCAACGGGCGGTCAGTGCCCAAACTGCCGAGCACTCCCTGGTTAAAGTGCATGCGCGCATGTAGAGCGCTAGAGCAGGCCAGCACCCAAGGTACACAGAACTAGACGCCCTGCACCACCAAGTGTGGCCCCCTATAGTGCAGCAAGCAGCCGTGTCAATACATGGGTATGGGCGTTGTGCTCCCTCTCTCTCATGCAGCTGGCGGGCCCCAAGCATATGCTCTTCCGTGTAGACGCAACAGTAGGCGTGGGGCGCAGCCGCAGCAGCAACAGGAGGCACGTGTTTCCAAAAAAGCAAGAGAAGGCACGGGGCGCATCAGGCGCAGCAGCATGCGCGGGCGTTCAGACGCGCGAATCCGTCCGGACGTCTGGACGTTAGCATAGCCCTTATAATAATCCAGCCTATTGGGATCATAATTAGATTATTTTAATTGATTATTATAATCATAATGGATCTAAACATGGTCTAAAGGCAGCTCTAACGATGAGTTATCAGCTAGCGCGCAGCATATTATTATTTTATATTTTAATAGAAGTTAGAGAATAATTATTTATCGATCAATGGCTAGTCTCCTGACATATTTTAAGATTATGTGAGAGTATTATGTGCTACTATTCATGCTATGAGCTATGTGACAAAGTTAGCATCATTAGATAAGTTGTCTTAGTACTTATAATTAGCTTATACTGGGTGCCCTAAGTAATGTTTGCAAAAAAAATGCTTTAGTAGTAAAGCATGGCAGATGGAACGAGAGCAGGTTAGGGATCCAATATCTCGGGCGTAGCCCATGCATGTGAGCACCCATGTGCCGATGCCGCGGTGCCGTCCGACTCAGCCAGCTAGACAGACTCCTAAAAATAGGAGTCCTTGACCACGCTGTGGTCACCGTCATTATGAATACGTCGCTCTCTCGGTCTTGGTATATATATACTTTAATAGCCTGTTCGGTTGGCTGGTTCGTATCGTTGCTGGTTCGTTTATGTGAGAGAGAAGAACTACTGGCTGGTTCGCGTAAATAGTAGCCATGTGAGGGGGCTGGCCAGCCAGCCCCAGCCCAGCGATCAGGCAAGGTGACGATCATCAGATGGGCGAATACGGCAAGGTGACGAGGTTGCGACCGTGCAGGGACATTTCCATATGCGGCAGATCCACATCCGCCCTTTCCAGGTTGACACCATCATTTTTCCTTTGTCCTACGCCGCCGAGCCCGAGCTCCAAAGTTGCCAGCCGCAGGGTTCAAGCAAAGTTGCATGTTACCTTGCGAGAAACTGTCTCTTCCGGCTGCAGGTTAAAGGTGGCGTACGTGATGAATTAGGTGCTGATAACAGTGCTGAACAACAGAGCAAGTACAGCCTCCAAAATAGAATACTCCCACGTCGACTGCACCATTTTCCTACCTGGGACTCTAGGAGGCGCTGCACGTCCATGTGGCGCTGCCCATGGCCGAGATGATAGGTGTGCCGTGTGCGTGCGCTACGCCGATGGCGAGGGCGAGCTAGCGGCAGCGGAGCATGACGCGCACGCGCCTGCTGCCTGCCTGCGTCCACGTCCCACTACGCCCCTCCCGGATGCCGATGTCGGACTGTCGACCGCCCCCAGCGCCGAGCGGCCAGCGGGCAGCGCCCGCGAGCTAGGCGCCGGCCTGGATGGGTTGGCTTAGCGCAGCGCAAAGTAGATACCAAACCAACCAGCCCCTCCCGGGCCTGTTTGGTTCATTGGCTTACGACGGCAGGCCGATATAGGCACAATAATGCCTAAGCTTGGTTCCAAAAGCATTGTGCTTATATTCATACATTGTTTATACAATTACAAATACCCTCCAACTAAGCAAGCAAGCTCACCGAAAAAGGTGCTATGGTTTGAAAATGATACTAATACATTATATTCTTTTTAGATTAAACACTTGTCGTTATGCAATAACATAGATAAATTTTAGTAAATTAAATCCCAGTGTTATTATTGGTTGCAGAGAGAAAATTAGGCATCCAACATGACAAATCAAGGATTAGAGATAATAAATATGCAGCCTACTCCGTATACTTTATCCAATGATTCAATTATCTATGTTCTTTCCTCACTCCAAATGTGTTTTGAACTGGTTCCAGAACGTTGGATCTTGCAGCATGTCCAATACTTTGAGGTTGATCATTGGATTCGATATAAGGACTAAACTCTAACTTCGGTATTCAATAAGATTTTGTTCATCTAGAACCTCATCTGCATTGAGGAAAGCCGCTACGAAAGAAGATGACTGAAGAATCTACGGAGAATATTGTATCTTTTCTATTTCAGGGTTTTATGTAGTGTAGCTTAAGGATGTACTATACCGAGTTTTAATATAGTTCCCAACTTCTGGTCATGAATGCTAATATTCCAGGACAATAAAAGAGATGACATGAATGCATTGGATTAGGATGAAACACTACGCCAGATTTGCACATCACTGTCAGCCTCATCACTGTCGGATTTGTGAGAATCGACAGTGGTGTACCTTCACTGTCAGTTATGAGCTTGAAAATGATAAAATGATTGGGGCTGAGCTAAAACCGGCAGTGAAGGACCACATCACTGCCGGTTCGTGGCTTGAACCGGCAGTGTTTTGGCGGCCACTTATCACTGTCGGTTCTAGCTAAGAACCGACGGTGATAAGCCTACAGCATAAAAAGGCTGCAACCGTCTTCTTCTTCCTCCTCTCTTCCATCCCAAGAACAGAGGCACGCATTTGGGCCCTTCCCTCCATTGTTGCGGCTGCTCTTCACCATGAAGCTAGCGCTTGGATTTTGAAGAATGGCTTGATCTTTTTGCTTTAAGGTTAGTAACAAACATCCACTCCTTTGATTTTGTTGCTTAATTAGCTTCATTTTGATGGCTACATTGCTTGATTCTCATTCTAGTTCTTTCTCCGTTCTAGATAGCACTTTTTCAATTGGACATTTGTGCAAGGCTCAAATTGTGGTGAATCCATCATCCAAACGGTTGGTGTCTATGAACACATTTAAATTCCTAGCTAATTATTCCATGGTGGTCAAGATCATCATTGTTAGTATGTGATGCTATAATTAGTTCTTAGAAGTAGAGTAGAATAGTTGTTCTTTAATATTGTGCAATAATTGTTTTTTACTACGATTTTCAATTTACAGGGCCAGGGCTACCAATTTCAATGTTCCAATAACTAGTGTAAAATAATGTTTTTCAAAAATGGTAATTTCGATCTATAATTGTTGTTCATGAAGCTCGATTTCTTATTAATTCTTTGTAATTACAGTCTCAGTATTTTTTTTGCAGAGATGGATCGAGATTGAATGCATCTGTCCCGAACGGACAAGCGGTACATGCATGGCATCAGCCAGTTTATCATCGATGCCAAATCCTATGCTGGGAATGGGAACCCTGTCTTCTGCCCATGCAAAGATTGCAAGAATCAAAGAAACTTTCATCAAATTGAGTCTATACGATCGCACTTGATTACCAGGGGGTTCATGCCAAACTATATGATATGGACTATGCATGGTGAGGTTGGTGTGAATGTTCTGTAGGAAAATGATGATGATGTGGACATGCCTGACATAGCCATTCACGATGCTGACGAGGAACCCGGTGTCAACACGGAACCTATGGTCACAGTTAATAATGTGTTTTGGAACACGCTAGCTGACGACACCGAGGATAACGATGGCATTTCTCAGCTGCTACGTAATGTAGAGACCGGATGTCTTAGTGAAAGACAGCTGAGAAAGCTAGAGAAAATGAGACAAGATGGCAAAACACCATTGTATAGGGATTGTCCAATGAGAAAACTAGAAGCTGACATCATGCTGTTAGAGTTTAAATCGACAAACGGATTGAGCGATAAAGGCATCGATCAGTTGTTAGGTATAATAAGGAAAATGCTCCCAGAAAAAAAAAATAAGTTGCCAGAAAAGACATACTTGGCCAAGCAAATGATCTGCCCCATCGGCCTCGAGGTTGAAAATATCCACACATATTGTACCATGGAGAAAAATACAAAGACTTGGACAAGTGCCCCAAATGTGAAGCTCCACGGTACAAGGAAGGGCCGTTAGATGAGGGTACCAAGACTAGAGGAGCTCCCGTAAAGGTCGTTTGGTATTTCCATATAGCTCCCCGGGTGCATAGGTTGTTTGCATGTGCAAAGTCAGGCAAGCTGTTGCATTGGCATGGTGAAGAGCGTAAGAAAGATACAATGATGAGGCACCCCGCCGATGGGCATGACTGGAGGACTGTCAATACTATGTTCTATAAGGACATCGGTGGAGAGGTAAGGCACCTTTGGTTTGCTTTGAGCACAGATGGGATGAATCCTTTCGACCAGGTTATAAGCAATCATAGCACCTGGCCAGTGACGCTCTGTATATAGAACCTTCCACCTTGGGTCTGTATGAAGCGGTTATACATCTAGATGCCACTACTAATCCAAGGGCCAAGACAACCTGGGAATGACATCGATGTGTTTCTGGAACCAGTGATCGATGAACTAGTGGAGATGTTTGAAAAGGGTGTGCCGAATGTTTGGGACGAGTATAAAAAAGGAACATGTCACGATCAAGGGAGTACTTATCGTTACATTCACCAACCTGTCAGGTCAAGGTTCGTTGTCCAGAGAGAAGACAAAAGGCTATACTGGATGTGTCGAGTGCTTGGACGACACCGATGCGGTAAATCTACCAAATAACTCAAAGATAGTTTATATGGGACACCGTAGGTTCCTACCTAAGGATCACCCTTACCGCAAAAACAGAAAAGATTTCAACGGTACTATTGAGAAACGCTTAGCTCAAAAATATCAAGACGGCCTGCGATACTTCGAGAACTCAACAAACTAGAGGTTGTCCTTGGAAAGGGGGACAATGCAGTAGCAGCGCCTGATGGGAGCGTTGGGAAGAAAAAACTGGTTTTCTAGAAACTACCTTACTGGCCATTTCTGAGTGTACGCCACTATCTTGATCCCATGCACATCACTAAAAACGTGTGTGCTAACACTCTTAACACCTTGATGGACACCGGCGGGACATCGAAGGATTCACTAGCCACACACCTGGACATGCAACACTTGGGAATCAGGAAGGAGCTGCATCCCATGGAGCTAGAGAATGGCCAGTTCGAACTTCCGGTTGTGTCATGGACATTGAAGAAGGAAGAAAAGTGTGCGCTTATTTCTTTCTTCAATGAACTCAAAGTCCCAACGGGCTAGTGTGCGAACCCAAGAGGCTAGTGAACATGAGAGAACTCAAGTTCAACTATGGCCCTATGAAGGCCCATGACTGTCATATCATTATGACTCAGCTGTTCCTTGTTGCCCTGCGTGGTATCCTCCCCCCAAAGGTCCGCGCCCCAACCATAAAGCTTTGCTCATTCTTCAACGCGATCTTAAAAAAGGTCATTGATGTGTCCATGCTAGAGCAGCTGCAGCGGGACATAGCTGAAATGCTCGTTAGGCTTGAGATGCATTTCCCACCGACTTACTTTGATATCTCATTGCATCTGCTCATTCATCTTGTTGACCAAATTAGAGCCCTTGGCCCAATGTACCTACGTCAGATGTTCCCTTTCGAAAGATTGATGAAAGTTTTCAGGAGGTATGTTAGGAACAGATTTAGGCCAGAAGGGGGCATGGTTGAAGAATGGTCAACGGAGGAGGCCATTGAGTTCTGCACATATTATCTGGACATCAAAAGGGTCAGAGTTCTAGAATCTCATCACGAGGGAAGACTACGTGGCAAAGGAACGATCGGGGAGAAATCTGTTATAGTAGACGACCCTGTTTCTTTCAGACAGGCATAGTTCGTTGTTCTCCAACAAACCGAGGTTGTGATGCCATACATTGACAAGCATAGGCAATCGCTGCAAACTCTGTATCCGAGCAGGTCACAGGCTTGGCTAGATAAAAAACATAAGGAGGAATTTGTCAACTGGTTGCGACGTCGCTTGCCTAGAATAAAATTGGGTAATCAACTGGATGCCTTAGCCAAGGGACCTTCGAGTACATATCTTAAGTACCAAGGGTATGAGATCAATGGATTCACATTTTACACAAAAAAGCAAGATGGAAAGAGCACATACCAAAATTATGGTGTTTGTTTTGATGCTCACGACGAAAACGGCAACGTGTAGGCGATATACTATGGTTTCATAGAGGAGATATGGGAGCTAGCCTATGGTCCATTGAAGGCAGCTCTTTTCACTGCTAGTGGGTCCGGCTCGAGGAAATCAACACTGACAGCGAAGGGTTCACTACCATTGATCTCACTAAGACCGCATACAAAGACGACCCCTTCGTCCTTGCAAGAGATGTTATGCAAGTCTTCTATGCAAGGGACAACAAGACAAAAGGAAGGCTAAAAGTAGTCCTAGAAGGGAAAAGGAAGATTGTCAGTGTCGATGGAGTGACAGACGAAGAAGACTACAGGGGCTATCAGGAAATGCCTCCATTCAGGGTGAACGTACCCCTACCTATCCTTCAAGAGGATGACGAACCTGCTTACATATGGCTTGATCACAATGAGGCCCTCATTGTTGATGCACGTAAAGATAGTTATATTATTGTTAACTATGTAATCATTATGCACATAACCATGAAGGATGTTTGATCCTAATGAAACTCTCATCTCCTCTCTCCTCCTCGTTAATACTCTGCCAACTCAGCAAATGTGCCAAAGTATCATAGCAATTAATGAGAATGAAAGTTATTTAAAACTACCATTGAGACTAACCTTATTACTATTCAAACACTCGATTAGACACCAGACGTAACATTTCTAAACTTCACTCTCTGAATTTAGACACCAGCTAAATATAAATATAAATATATATGTCTAGACTTCCGATAGAAGGACATTGGGGCGGCCATTCTCTTCCGAGCTACTAGTAGTAGTGAGAGATCCAATGCTCCTCAATGCCACTAGTCCCCAACCAGTTTGTAGTCCCTGCTCGCAATACTAGAAGGAGCCCAGCCCACAATCGACATCGAGCAAAGGTGTAGTAGCTGCATTCCTCCTCCAACCTTCATTGATCATTGATGTATGTGCTCCTGGAGATATGAATGGGAATGCCTATGGCTTGTGTGTTGACTGTTGAGTGATCCATTTACTTGATGCGTGTATTGTTCCAGTCTCCAGATCAGGCCAAGATGAAGAGGAATGCTAAGAAGCCTACGGAGAAAGAAGGTGCACAGAGAAAATTTATTTAATAATTTATAAAATTGAAACAAAAAATTTGGGCCTCCTGGGACTCGAACACGGGTCTCGAGGGCTAAGTTGCGGAGTCTTAACCGTTGAGGCAGTCGGAGGAATTCGAAAGGAAGGGAAAAGTTATACTACTTAACCCCTAACTGGTACACCCCCATCACTGCCGGTTGTGTAAAGAACTGGCAGTGATGGTTCCTCATCATTGTCGGTTTATTATTAGAACCGGCAGTGATGAACAATTTCTCAAAGTAATTTATAAAATTGAAACAAAAAATTTGGGCCGCCTGGGACTCAAACACGGGTCTCGGGGGCTAAGTTACGGAGTCGTAACCGTTGAGGCAGTCGGAGGAATTTAAAAAGAAATGAAAAAATTATACTACTTAACCTCTAACTGGTACACCCCCATCACTACTGGTTTGAGGAATGGCCCAGCAGTGATGGTTCCTCATCACTGTCGGTTTATTATTAGAACCGGCAGTGATGAACAATTTTCCAAAGTAATTTATAAAATTGAAACAAAAAATTTGGGCCGCCTAGGACTCGAACACGGGTCTTGGGGGCTAAGTTGTGAAGTCTTAACCGTTGAGGCAGTCGGAGGAATTCAAAAGGAAGGGAAAAGTTATGCTACTTAACCCCTAACTGGCTACGATGGCGGCAGGGCCTTTCACTGCCGGTTTTGGTAACATGCTCCTCATATGCCAACAGTTAAGACAGTGATGTGTAGATGCTCCTCACATGCCAACAGTGCTCCCACTGACCACAACAGTTGGAACACTGCTCCCACCTACCTCGACAACTTTAGTTTAGAAATAAAAATGTACCATGACTGCTAGCCCCTATAAAATGGCCCTCAGCTAGGAGCTAGCCTCTCCATGCATGTTGGTTTCAGCCAGGCCTTATCACCCGTGATACAATATTTTTCTCTTACAACAAACCACAGAAATCGTTATGCGTCGTAGTCCACCGAAATGGTGCACACAAGAGGTACTAGAAGAATGCTACTGAAGATAGAGCAACGCCAAAGATTGGAGATGCCACGAGGTTCACAGAGCCATCCGTTGTGGTGCGCATCTAGAAAAAGGTCATGTACAGACAAGGCGAATTCATCGATGCCACCTTGTCATCTCCAACTGGTTTAGCTCGTAGACCACCTCGGTGCTGCTGTTTGACCCTAGTTGGTGCTAGAAGAATGCTACTAAGGTGGTTACATTATAATGTGTTGATACACATTGATTGTAACATTGACCTGTATGCAAATAGGTCTTTGTTATCGTATATGAAATTTTAGTGTAAGGTCTTTGTTATCGTATGTGTAATTTATTTCTAATATTTTTGTTATTTTTTGATGTATTTCATTACTATCTAAATAAATATATAGTTCTTGTTAAAACTTTCCCACTGTACTATCTAAATAAATATATCCTTTACATATATGTACCTTCACTATCGGTTCTACTTACAAACCGACAGTGATATTAACTTTCACTGTCGGTTCTATTTAAAAACCGGCAGTGATATTAACTTTTACTATCGGTTCTACTTAAAAACTGGCAGTGATGTCCATGCCCCCCTATATAAAACAAACCGCTGGCCACATACATCGATCCCACCCACCCACGAACTCTCACAGTCTCATTTCTCATGTTTCACTCTCACTTCTCAAGAAATACACTCTCTCTACGTGATTTGGTCATGGCTCCTTCATTTTTCAATGGTATTGATATGTTGTCTTCTCTAATATTCTATCTATATTCATTTGATCTATATTTATATTCATATTTCTTTGCATTCTACATTTATATATATTCTTATTCCTTGCATTCGATCTATATTTAATTATGTTGCCATATTTTACTTGGAAGAATTTTTTGTGCATATATTTTATGTTCATATTTTTTGGCATTTTATCGATCAGGTGGTATGAACAACGGACATCCCCCACCACAAGAACCAGGTTTTCACCCTGGCGATGAGCCATTCGCTCCTAATGTGGCCATTCCACGGTTCCCTGTTCCATCTATTGTATGAAATATTTTTCAACATCTTTTGTTTTTTGATGCTAACAAATAAGTGTAATTAGTTTAATACCATTGTTGTATATATATATGTCGTAGACTGTATCCCCAATCGATTGGCTGCGAACATCACTTAGCCGGTTCTTTATCTCGGACATCGTCGAGAACATGGCATCTAATGTAAGTGGTCGGCTATGGACGTGTGAACTCAGTTTTTGCATCCCTTTGAGGGGTGCAAATCATCGAAACCATATCCATGAGACGAGAATACAGAGCCCGGACGTGATAAATGCCCAATTCAGTGCTGTGCGCATATGTTTAGAGGCATTTCGACGTGTTTGCTATGATTTGCCTGATTTCTCGTACTTCAAGGCACTTGCTTTGAATGCTGGTGATATCCCCGTCCCGTAAGCAAGCGAATGGTTTGCGAGCTACAACTGTGCGGATGTGGTAAAATGGTCACTTATACCTGAGTCGTGGTTATTTGTTGTTTATTATTGTAATAACATTCTCTAATTTTTTTTCTTTTTCTCTGCATGCAGATTGCGCTCCAGGACCTTACCTATGCTGCATGTGGCTTGTGGGCCATTCTAGACCAAGCTACGGAGCAACTCGGGTACGATTGGGACTTCTGCAATGGTAACCTCGGCCAGCTCACTATAGAAGGACGTCAGTACTACATAAGGATTACTAACAGGGGCAATGGTCGTTCAGTAGGTTATATCTATGGCCGACCATTCTTTCGATGTTGTGAGGCACGAGAGAGTGCACTCATACGGGCATTGGACTTCATCGATACAAGCGGATACATAATTTATGACATCAATTACCATATATGGCTACAGAGGCATGTTAGTGTGCGTGGCCCGATCGAACCCGGCAATGATTCCGATAGTAATTAATGTTTATTTAGCTAGGTTTTCAAGGTCGTAGTTTAATTGGGTTCTAATTTTAATTTATACGGCTTTGTGTGTTTAATTATTGTCATGCATGTAATTCATGTAACAATTGCTGGGCAACTACAAATATACATTCCGATGTTGTATTCGTGTCAAACTTTTTCTTAGGCTTGCACGTGTCATGTGTGAAGGAAACATCTAGTTTGGGATTTTTCGGAGATGGTTTGCTACTTTCTGAGGTTTAATTGAATTTCCGTGCGACGACACCGTTTAATTATAGGTTGAACTGAGTCTACCCACGAAAAGATCTGGAATGGTGCCAAACTTTTACACAGGCTCTAATGTGCCCTAGGGATAAGAATTTTCTGGAGGTGGATGAAAAAATCTATTGGGTCCAAGATGAAATTCACCCTCTTTTGTCTCATTCGGCACAGAGAAAAACATAATAAATAAAAAAATGATCAGAAAAACCTCAGATCCTATGTGGGGTCTTAATTTGGGTGTACATGCTTGCTAAAAAAATTCAAGCCATTTCGACATAGGCGGAGTATACATGCTTCATAGAGGTACATGTGCTCTTTCATCGAACCATGACTATACACATAAGTTATCAAGCTTTCTGTGGTTCATAGGCATTCCGATATCGTATTGGTCTCAAACTTTTTCTTAGGTTTACACATGCCATGTGTGAAGGAAACACCAAGTTTGGGATTTCTCAGAGATAGTTTGCTACTTTCTGAGGTTTAATTGAATTTCCGCGCGACAACACCGATTAATTATGAGATTTTTCCCTGTGTGCCATTATAAAAGATCGTAATCCCCTCTGTGCCCCTGGAAAAATTCAGCGGTCTTCAGCGCCACTACTTTAACTTTTTCGGGTCCTCCATGTCACTTCCGTCAGTTCAGGCTCTAACGCCGTCAAACTACAGGTGTGAAAAGACGAAAATGCCCTTAAGTTTAAATATGTTATTAATTTTTTTTGAGCATCTTAACGACTTCAAATGAAAAAACTCAAAACTAGAAAGTTGTAGATCTCGTCGAGATCTATAATTTTCATATAAAAATTATTTTCATTTAATTCCAAAAAAAATATGATGATTTTTCTAAGATATATTAATCATATCAAATCATATTTTTTGCGGAATTAAATGAAAATAATTTTTATATGAAAATTATAGATCTCGACGAGATCTACAACTTTCTAGTTTTGAGTTTTTTCATTTGAAG
Organism: Miscanthus lutarioriparius; assembly: GCA_904845875.1. Taxonomy (NCBI): domain Eukaryota; kingdom Viridiplantae; phylum Streptophyta; class Magnoliopsida; order Poales; family Poaceae; genus Miscanthus; species Miscanthus lutarioriparius. Next base: position 34,180,556 of record CAJGYO010000012.1, read on the forward strand.
TCGTTAAGATGCTCAAAAAAAATTAATAACATATTTGAACTTAAGGACATTTTCGTTTTTTCACACCTGCAGTTTGACGGCGTTAGAGCCTGAACTGACGGAAGTGGCATGGAGGACCCGAAAAAGTTGGAGTAGTGGCGCTGAAGACCGCTGAATTTTTCCAGGGGCACACAGGGGATTATGATCTTTTATAATGGCACACAGGAAAAAGTCTCATTAATTATAGGTTGAACTGAGTCTACCCAAGAAAAGATCCAGAATAGTGCCAAACTTTTACATAGGCTCTAATGTGCCCTAGGGATAAGAATTTTGTGGAGGTGGATGAAAAAATCTATTGGGTCCAAGATGAAATTCACCCTCCTTTGTCTCATTCAGCACACAGAAAAATATAATAAATAAAAAAATTGATTAGAAAAACCTAAGATCCTCTATGGGGTCCTAATTTGGGTGTACAAGCTTGTCAAAAAAATTCAAGCCATTTCGACATAGACGGAGTATACATGCTTTACAGAGGTACATATGTCCTCTCATCGAACCATGACTATACACATAGGTTATCAAGGTTTCTGTGGTTCATATGCATTCCGATGTCGTATTGGTCTCAAGCTTTTTCTTAGGCTTGCACATACCACGTGTGAAGGAAACACCAAGTTTGGGATTTTTCGAAGATGGTTTGCTACTTTCTGAGTTTTAATTGAATTTCCACACGACGACACCGATTAATTATAGGTTGAACTGAGTCTACCCATAAAAAGATCTAAAATGGTGCCAAACTTTTACATAGGCTCTAATGTGTCCTAGAGATAAGAATTTTGTGAAGGTGGATGAAAAAATCTATTGGTTCCAAGATGAAATTCACCCTCTTCTATCTTATTCAGTACACAGAAAAATATAATAAAAAAACTAATCAGAAAAACCTAAGATCCTATGTGGGGTCTTAATTTAGGTGTACAAGCTTGCCAAAAAAATTTCAAGCCATTTCAATATAGGAATACATATGCTTCTATTTATTCAGTATATAACAGAAATTTTTTAATATATATAAACATCATCGTCGGTTTCAAAAAACCGGCATTGATGAGAAGAAATCGACACTGATGCTAGTTATCACTGTCGGTTTATTTTGAAAACCGCCAGAGATATATAAAAAATTAAAAAAAATTGTGCCAGCCCTCGGGTTCGAGCTCGGGTCTCGAGCTGCAGAGTTCAGAGACTTAACCGCTACGCTAGTATAGGATATGTGCCAAGGTTTATTTATTTTTTTCTTTTTGATCTTTAGGCCGCTTAATAAATTATAAAATTAAACCAAAAAAATTGGGCCACCTGGGATTCGAACACGGGTCTCGGGGGCTAAGTTGCGGGGTCTTAACCGTTGAGCCAGTCGAAGGTATTCGAAAGAAATAAAAAAGATAACTTAGTTATGCTGTCACCGCTACACCGCAATCACTGTTGGTTTAAAGAATGGTCCGGCAGTGATATTTCTCCATCACTGTCGGTTTAGACTTACAACCGGCAGTGATGAGCCATTTCCTGAAGTCATTTAATAATTTATAAAATTGAACAAAAAATTTGGGCCGCTTGGGACTCAAACACGGGTCTCGGGGGCTAAGTTGAGGGGTCTTAATCGTTGAGCCAGTCGGAGAAATTCGAAAGAAAATGAAAAGTTATCTTACTTAACACCTAACTGCTGCACCACATCACTGCCGGTTTGGGGAATGACCCGGCAGTGATGTACCCCCATCACCGTCGGTTTATAATTAGAACCGACAGTGATGAGCTACTAGTATAAAAGAGGCGCGGGTTGAAATTATCCAAATTCATTTCAACCCCGCGCCGCCGGAGCACCACCCCGTGCCGACGGGCACCACCGTTCCCCACGCACCCGTCCACTGCCCCCGCGCTCCTCTTCTTCAACGCCGACGCCCGTGCACCGCCCCACGCCAGAGCACCGCCCCATGCCGTCGACTGCCCCACGCCGGAGCACCACGCCGTTCGTGCCCTCGTTCCTCGTCCATGATGACGGCCATGCCCCTCCTCCTCCAAGCTCGCACTCCCACCGCCGAGGCCTTCAGGAGCGCGTGGACAGCTACTTTCCCACCCCCCACGGTGAGTGAGTGGCTCATTGCCATCTTTGTGTTTGATGAAATGCCCCACCGTTCTCTAGCTGCTTGTGCAGTGAAAGCTCCAATCCACGGCATGCATCCGAGTGACAGTTCAATGCAAATCCTTTCACAAATCTCCATGCTAATAACTGTATTGCTAATGGAAACAGAGAGAAATGGTTTTGTATTGCTAATAACTGTAAAAAAGAGAAACAAGTATTGGTCATTGCACAATGCAAGTAATATAATTCAAAGATAGAAAATGTCATTCAGTAATGATCCCAAATATTTAACAGAGGGGAGGACCCTACTATGATCAGATAAATAAAAACAAGAGCATATGCACAACCATGAAAAGAAATAATGTAGTACAACAAGAAGAACCTAGTTGCCAGGTAACTTTTTAGAATTTGGTTTGCTCTCTGGATAACCACTCCAAACTTGTCATGGAATTCTCCATGCTATCAGCATAAAGATGCATAATTATTAACTTATGCAAGATTACAAGTAATACATAGTTATGTAGCCTTGTGCATTAAACTGGGAATATTTTCCAACAATCCTATCTTATTATGAGTTTTTGCATGTCACTTTCCTAGGATAGTATGAGATGCATATTTTCCCCTACCAACCATGTAAGATTCAGATCAAAGTATCACTAATACAAAAAAGACATAGCTCCGGTAACTGACATAAGTCAAACTATTCTTAGTCAAGTATGGAATGCACTCAAATGATAAAGGGTAGAGAAACAGGACTTACTACAGCTTCTTTGGAGCCCATTACTACAATTGTTGAGCCCTTACTCCTTGATTTCCTTGTCTTGATAACAATGTCTTCAACTTTGCCAAATTTCTGGAAGAGCTCCTCCAACTTTGCCGCATTGTACGAATCAGCACTCCCATCCCATGAAACCTTCAACATCTTAGCATGGACCAGATAGGTACAAGTAGCATGGCAAGACTGCATTCTATCCAATTCCCGGCCTCTTGCACATCTTAGCATGAACCAGATAGGTACAACTACAACTACAACCAATTTCTAAAAGATTTGGGTCTTCTCACTTCTTAGCACTGTCCATTTTATCTGGAAATCGATAAGAATGAAATAAAGAAGCCGAGTAGATCAGACTTCACAGTTCTCTAGTTGCTTGTGCAGTGAAAGCTCCGATTCACAGCATGCATCCGAGTGACAGTTCAATGCAAATCCTTTCACAAATCTCATTCCTAGAGCTGATTATGAGTCACTTCAAGTTTCAAGCTTGTGCAAAAGCCAAGATAAAGAAAAGTTAATTGGACTGAGGCTAACTACAAGCAAATGAGGGTTGTTCGATCAGTATCAGGCAGGAAGAAACAATCGTTATCAAAGAAGATTGGAATTTGGAAAGATGCTTACCTGCATTGATACTTGTGAAAGAACCTCACGCCGATGGTTGGGGGATTTATAGTGAGACTGAAGACTCTGAAACATCTCTAGGAGTATATCCAAAAGTCTTAAACTGACTCTCTAAATCATCATTTGGTTTTTTAACGAATAAAAAAATATTCTTTATATCTTTCCTACATCTAACAACTTTTCTTTATCTTGTATGCATTGTAGAGGGTTCAATGCACTTAGACTAAGGTTATGATGACTTAATATATTAATTGGACTGAGGCTATGGTCATGTGCAATGATGATATAATCATAAGTTGTAGTAACTATTACTGAGGCACATGAATAGCTGTTTTCCAAACACTCCTATCTATGCAATGGTTGTGTGTTATTCATAAATATATTAAATTTTATAAGAATACAACATGTTTGAATGACAACCTAATTTACTTAAATGTATAGGCAACCATGGCATGGTATGTAGTGCATGTTGGTCACGTGCCTGGGATTTATCGAACCTAGGAAGATTGCTATGCTCAAGTCAATCGCTACCCTGGTAATTTACATAAAAAATACAACACAGAAGCTGGAGCTTTGAGGGCCTACTATAGTCATCCGGCCTACCTTGCAAACCATGGGCAACCGGCCTACTATGGTCCAATGAATGCAAACCATGGCCATCCGCTGGCACTAGAGATTGAAGAGAAGCCACCCGCCGAAGATGTGAAGATTAGGAGAATTGCTCCTTGGTCTTGGAAAGATGTCATGCTTTTATTTATGGCTATAGTCATTGCTTTTCTTATTTGGAAGTTGATGTAGGCTTAGATTCATAGAACAGTAGGTGGACTTTGTTGTATGTGGTCAATCAAACAATGAATTTGTTCTAGGTGAACATATGCTATTATTTGACTTTGTTGTATGTGGACTTATTATTAGACTTTGCATTAAACATATTATATATATATATATATATGAATATATGCTATTAGTAGTTGTCCGTAGCCAAAACTAACCACGATCGTGTCACAGCCATGACTCGTCCTCGCCTGTTACCCCGTCGCCGAAGAACAGATCGGCAACAAGAAGCGGCTGATATCGCTGGGACGGGAGAGCCGCATGATTCGACAAACGGTGACGGTGTCAATCAGGACGGTGAGATCGAGCAGCCATGGACCCCGCCCGGCCTGCTCGATCTGGGTCAAAATGACCAAGATGGCTAGGCAACTTTGGTATCATGTGACTATGTAGCCACACACGCTAATCAATTAAGAGGGTCATAGCTTACTTGGTGTCTCCAACAGGAGCCTCCGTCGGCCGAGGAGGCATAGGGTTCGGGTAGCAGGAAGGCCAGATTCAAGCGAGGCGTGTCAAAGATTCCTGTCGATAGGAATGCACACTGGCACATCACTGAGTTTGATGAATTTGGGGATCCACTCTCACCGCCTATAGCTTTGACCAAATACAAGACTATCCTCAGGTTACTTGTAAGGGACTTCATCTCGATTAGGTACAGGAAGTGGATTGGAAAAGATGATGACCCGTGGAGGATTCCCGAAAGTGAGAAGGATTACATATAGGATATCAAGATCCTAGAGTATTTTACTTTCCCAACGGAGTATGGTAAGGAGTTAGTTAAGAAAAAACAAAAGAAATCATGGGGACATGCTTCAAGAATTTCAAGGGGACATTGTACAAAATTTTGTCCTCCAAAATAAAGAGTCAGATTTTGATGGAGGACAGTTTAGCAAGTAGAAGGACTTCTGGCAGGATTTCAAGGAATACATGTTATCCGAGGAGTACTTAGAACTGAGCAGGAAGAATAAGGAGAACTCGCAGAAAGCGACGAATCCTCATCATCTCGGCTCTCGTGGCTACGCCAAAAAGATGCCAGAATTTGAAGCAGAACTTGACAAGATAGATCGCCTTGCTGAGGAAGGCGTTCAGGTTGAGATCGTCGATTGGGAGCCAAGATCGGTAATATACTGTTTGGGGAGGAATGTACGCCATGCAGAGGACGGGACCTTTAGCTCCACAAATCAACCCATGAGCGAACTCATCCAGAGGATCTCCCAAGTAACTAAGGAGGCGAGGCAAGGGACTCGCACTTCTAATAGGGAGAAAGACGTGCTCACCCAAGCACTCGAAACCAAGGAGCACCCTGGTCGCACTAGAGGAACCGGTGTTGTTCCTTGGAAACTAGCATTCCCCCAAGAATCTAACACTTATCAAAGCCGCTCGAGGGGTAGATCGGATCAGGAGGCAGAGTATTTGAGACGACTAAAAGAGATGGAAGAAAGAATGGACGCATAGATTAAGGCGACTGTTGAAGCACGAGTGCAGCAAATTTTGTTGTCCAAGGGGTCCTGAGTACCACAAAACCCTACTCCTACTGCCTTTAACCCACAGTTTAGGGGTCGCAGCAGCTGCGGATCGACCCCGCTCGACGAAGAAGATGCGAATGTGCCTCATCCGGTGGATGGCATCACTGAACCCGTCAATGTCAAGTTGTACATCCGTCAGGAATGGATAAAGGACAAGGTGGCGCTCGGCCAGGCCTGGCCTACGGGAGATGGGACCATTAATGGTTGCCCAATTCCATAGGGGTACACTCGCGTCACCATTGACAGAATCCTTGATAAGAAGTATAACAAGATACACATTGAGTACCCCGTAGCGAAAGACAAGCCGAAACTTGGTCATAACAAGGGCTCTCAAGTGGCCGGGCATAAGCGCTTCATTAAGCTTGACCACCAATTATCCTCCTCTGATGAGGACGACTGCGAGTCTTCGCCCACCCACGATGATCACTCACCATCTCCCAACAGAGATCACTCCCCTCCTCATCCCTTGCCATCACCCCCGTGAAGACAGAGGTCTCCTTCTATTTCTCCTCGTCCGACTCCATCTTCATCAGCCCCGAGAAAAGAGAAGACTCCTCCTCCTCCTCCATCTTCATCAGCCCCGGGAAAATAGAATTCTCGTCGTCATCCTCCTCCTCCACCTCACCCAAAACAAGATCAAAAGCATCCTCGCAGTCATAGAAAGGGTCCTTGGATTTGATCGCTAATGCTCCAAAGTGGACCAACAAAAAAGAAAAAGGTCGTTCAGAGGCAGCGTTACAAACTTGATGGAAGGAAAATTTACAGCACACATCTTGAAGGAAGATTGTATTAGTTTCTTCAATCTCTGTGCCTCACTACCTCCATTTTTGTTGAAGTCTGAATTCGAAAGGCAAACACATAATCAGTACGCTACAACAAGAGCCGATGAAATACACAATGAAGATTTAAGGTAGATACAGAAGTTCGTCGAAGACAACCCCGAATTAACCATGAAAGAGGCCGCGAACATCTATTATGATGTACAAGGGACGGGAACACCGGCAATCAAGTATGAAAGGGGCAATCTTTTGGCTCCCGATCACGAGTATAAAAATTTGACAACATATATGCGCCAGTTGCATAAATATTACATGGCTCAAACAATAGAGATGGAGGACTTTGGTTTTGAGGTTATTATCAGTTCGCCATATGTTTTTCATTATCCTAAAGAAGAGAAGTTCGAGTCGAGTGGGAGTGCTTGTTCCAGCTATACCAGAAACGCTCTCTCGATACACAAATGTTGACGTTGTGGACTATATAAGTACCCTACACGTACGATATTACAATTAACTACTCCCTCGGGACACAAATTGTTAACTTTTGAGCACTTCCCATGATTTTATGTAGGTGTATAGCAAAATTTTGTATTCTAAAAAGCAAATAGAATAACATAGGCTTATTGGACCCCTTGCGAGTCAATGAAAAGACATGTCTAGGCCTCCATAGATGTGACGTGGAAGACCTGAAACACAGATTGATTGCTGTTTTCGACGAATTCAAGATGAAAAACAAAATCCACGTACTTCTAGCCTACAACTGCGAGTATATGTTCTTGGCTTTTAATTTTATGCTTCTTTTTTTGTTAAGATTATTCGATAATTAGGATTCTGTGATTGCAGCCACCATTTCGTCTTTATTTGTGTTAATCTTGTTAAAAATCTGATCGAGGTGTGGGACTCGAAGAAAAAACCATTTCATCATCTGGATGCACCGGTGGCAGTGCTGAATTAGTAAGCGATCCTAATAATATATTATTTTCTAATCACACATACCGCTTTCTAACGTTTCTCCTTTTAATGTTGCTCGGTGTCCGAAGAAGACGTATCGGTGGGACGCAGGTCCCATTCAAGGTTATCGAAATGGAGGAAAAATACCTAAAACAGCCGGTGGAAAACAATGAATGCGGGTTTTATATAATGTGGGTAATGCTTCGCTATATCGGCGGGAAATCGGAAGAAGCCGATAAATTGGTGTGTATAATCCCCATTTCATTTATGTCTGTTAATCATTCAACAAAATAATTTACTGATTTCTCTTTGGATATCATCTTTTTTGAACGATAGCGCAAGAAATATAACCACGAAAGGCTGTTAGACATGGAGATCGTCGCGCTGCAATCGGAGCTGGCAAAATTCATCTTAGCCAAGGTATTGAAAAAAAATGGAGTATTTTTCATTACACAATCCGTGAAGTTCAAGGACCAGTATGGCCCAGAGCGGCTCGCCAGATTATTGTAAGAAGTCCGAGAAGCATTGCACAATCTGTGAAGTCCAAGAACATTTCTTTTTTATTTTGAGGGATCAAGATCTTATAAGAACATTTGAACTGTAACCGTAACATTTGTAATGTTTAATATTGATGGACATGTAGTCTACGTAGCGTATATAAAGCGAAACCCGATTCCACGAAAAAATATAAATTAAAATAAATTATAAAATAATAAAATGCGAACGTGACATCACTGTCGGCTAGCAACAAACCGACAGTGATGGCACTGCCGGCTGGAGCCACAAACCGGCAACGTTGGCTTAGCCATCACTGCCGGTTCTTGTCACAAACCGGCAGTAATTCTTACGACAACACTGCCGGTTGAAACACAAACCGACAGTATTGGTGGAACTAAACTCTACTAGGTGATCTTATGAACCGGCAGCGTTTATGGAACTGAACTCTGCCGATTGTGTAAAGAACCGGCAGTGAAGTTGAAGAACACTGTCGGTTTATAGGAACCGACAGTGATAGCTTACCCTCATCACTGCCGGTATGGTTGTGTCGGTTCAAAATCCGACAGCGATGGGGTATTTTGAACCGGCAGTGAAGTGCTATTCTGACGTAGTAAAAATCACTTAAATGAAATGAATTTCACTAGAATAAAACTAAAAGAATAAAGTTTTTTTGATTGGGTAATAATAGAAATACTTCAATTTAGTTGAATAAGAACTTGCAATCTGATTAAGCATAACCGCCAATAGCTATGACATGCAGGGGACGGATCAGCCAGCATGAAGGAATGAAATACGGCAGATGGGTTAAATAAAAAAAAGGCAAAGACATGGACTCGTAAAGAAATGAACCTAACCTAGAGAGGCTAAACAGAGGATTTTAAATACTCGATTAATAGAGGGCATCATTTTCTTTTTAAGTGTGGGTCCTTTGCTTCATTTTTCGAACCCGGTGTGGATGCAAACACTCTTTTAACCTAAAAATACTAAAAAAAGATATATCCTAAACTATTTTTTTAGAAACTAATCTAAGTCATGCCATAGGCTATTACGCGACTCGTCACTATGATTACACTATATACACCCTCCGTCTCTTTTGTAAATGTTTTCTATATTAAATTTGATTATATTTATAAAAGATATTAGTAATATTTATATAAATAAGTGTATTATTAAAATATATTTAATGATTAATCTAATAATATTTATTACGCAACATAAATATTAGTAATTTGTCGTATATATTTGATCAAAGTTGAGTATGTTCGACACCTTCGTATATGAGGATGGCATTTAAAAAGGACGGATGGTGTACTGATCCATGCAACACACTTTGGATTTTACCTGAGCTATATTTACTATTTAGCCCAAAAATGTCTCAAAAATCTAGAAAAATCATGTAAATTCATGGTCGAAGAAGTTTTGTCATGAAATTTGTTACATATGTGCTCAGGTAAAATCCAAAGCTCCTTAATAAAGCACATGCTCCAAATTATGTTCTAATTCAAAATTAAATTTAAAATGATTTGAAATGAGTTTAATATTTTTATAGATGCTAAAGATTTGATGGTACGTGCTGCTAGCCCGCTATTTTTAATTCAGGACTCAAAGGCTCTTTTCTAGCGCGATCAAAGGTCTATTCTAGTTTCTGATCAGATGGCCTATGTCCCTCTCCTCCACGCCGTGATGCTACAAAAAGTTCTATCGATGACGTGGCATGGCTATTATCACCCTGTTCGCTTGTTGATTTCAGCCAGCCCAAACCAGCCAGCCAATAGTGTTTTTCTCTCACAACAAATCAGCACCAGCCAGCCCAAACCAGTCCAGAAACCAACCAGCGAACAGGCCGATGTGCTGGAATGTGCTAGATCTAGAGTATTTAGATAAGTGGTGTTTTGGACATTGACAATGTCAGAATAGATATCATGATGTACCCGGTTTGCATTTCCTAGTGTTGTGGAAAATATTGTGTTGATTTTTGTTAGCGAATCAGACAGTTGGTTTTTCCTTTGTTGTTGGCAAACAAAAAATTGACTTGTAACCATACCGAAAAGGATTTTATTTCTGTTTCTTGATTTTTCCCAACATAAAAACGACTGATACACATAATAACTAAGATAAATCACAAGATCATTTCCATGGAAAAAAAAACATACCTGAGAACATATTGACCGATCTACAAGGCCATGTACCATGACTTTAACATTAACAACAGAGAGGGCATGTAATGAAACCAAACAAAAACGCAAGCTTGCAAGGCTGAAAGAACAGGGTGGGGAGGGACTCATGTCGACAGGCTCCCGCCACCCTGCTGCCAGAGGTTGATGATATCGGTGGCCTGGTTGAGAAGGATGATCATCTGCTTCTGCGAGATCCACTCTTTCTCTTCCAACTTCGCTCTAAGCTCCTCCCACGCGTCTTTCCGTGGCCAAAAGTAGTATGGGCTTAACGGGATGCTGCCATAGCCAGGAACCAATTGGTCGAGTGCTATGCCGATATTCTTCTCCATCCAGATGAACTTGAGTACCAGCATCGGGTCCTGTCTCCCGGGCACCACCACCTTATTCTGCAATACAAGATTTAGGTCATCTCAATTTTCATTCTGACGATGAAACAAAAATATCTCCATCCTAGTAAAGCTTAAGTGTGCGGTTTTAACACGACCCACATCACAAAAATAAGCGGGAAACATCAAATGTTGAAGCTAGTGTTCCCCTTTTGTTAGCTTTGTGATGCTGCTATCATTGGTATTTCAGCACCAAAACCCACTTCTTAGTGTTCTAAACAGTAATTTTGGTAAAACCATAGACTCGCTTTAGTTCAATATAAACAACTATGTTTCGACAATGAAAACAAAGACTATTCATATATACCACTCAGGAACCGAATTACAGACGCTCTCATTACATTCACATTCGCAACATCTCAGCGCATCAGAATATATAGCTCCTTTCCATATAAGCAACAGCTGTGGCACAACAGCAAGCTCAGGTAAAGGCTATTTTTCAACATGTATACATCATTGTCAGCCGAAGCTCAAGGCTTCACCAGAACATCCCCCGAAGGTGCCCAGCTAACCTGAATTGTCCCTTCTAGTAGTTGTGACCAAATTCATGGTAAACAGTAAGCTAGCCAAGGGCAATTGGTGTCACACTGAACGTTAAACCTAATAATCAATTGAAGAGCCAAAATTGAAGAATCGGGGTCCAATTCGTTGGAATTGAGTTCTACTGAGCATATGATGCACTTAGAGAGGCCAACGAAACATAACCATTTTAAATTTTAACTGCATAATTTCCAGTTGTACAGACAACGACTGCATAATTTCCAAAGGACGTTACCTCCGCTTCCTCCTCGTCGACCGCATCCACACCTCCACCTAGCTGCACCTCTTCTTCCTCTGCCCCGACGGCATCGGCGGCGGCAGCGGCGACGACGCTGCTCTTGAAACTGACGGTGCGAGAGCAGGGAGAGGACGAGGTGGCGGCCAGGGAGGTGGAAGGCCTGGGCGGGGAGACGCGGGCGCGCGGGGATAAGGCCGGCGTGGTCGTGGGGTGCACGGCCATTGGGAGCATGGTGTCGGGCCAAGGTTCTTCCTCCGCGGATAAGAGGAACAACGAACCTGCGCGAGAGCCTTCTTATCTTCCTTGCCCTTTTTCTCTTCCCGACAGAGCTGGTGCGCTCGACTCCAAATGGCAAGAACCGAGCGGGCTGGATAAAATTTGGACCAGGCCTGTCATGGGCTTGGCCTGTCTGAAGAGCAGGCCCAACATGTTGCGAAGGCCCTATCGATATCCGTCTGCTCTATTGTTTCAGCGTAAAAAAGGACCTCTTTTCAGAACGAAAGAATACAAAGAGTCAAAGACCAATATACAGTGGGAAGTACGTACATTATCAGTACTATATAGTGCCACATATACAAACTTGAACAGTTGGATTCTAAGATATATGGGCTCAGACGAGAAAAAAAAAGAGTTCTTCCCATTTCGATTAGCTACACTGCTCCACTATACTGCTGATGAAAATGGTTGTCGAATTACATACAGAGCAAAGACGAGACGCTCTGGTCACTGTTCTACAGTCTACAAGAAGCTTTGGCAACTGATGAACGAGTAACAGATTCTAAATTCGGTACAACCATCTTACTCACAATGTTTAATCAGGGTGCTGTCAGAATTAACCCAAGAGCGCGATTTAACCATCAACATTAGTAGTTCGACCTTATTGTTCCGAAATAAGTAGCTAGCTATTTACTGTGTCGTTTCATTTCCCGGGGCTGCATGCCGGCCAACATGTCCAGGGCTCACGAGTCAGAACTCCAGCGCCGGAGAGTAGGCCTCGGGCGCGGGCACAGCGATGACTGACGTCGACAACGAGGCCGACGACGAGTACGCCTCGGGCGCCGGCATCGCGACTGACGTCTGCAACGACGCTGACGAGGAGTACGCCTCGAGCGCGGGCATCGCCACGGACGTCGCCTGCAACGACGCCGGAGACGAGTACGCCTCGAGCGCGGGCATCGCCATTGACGTCTGCAACGACGCCGAAGACGGGTACGCCTCGGGAGCGGGCACTGCTACTGATGATGTCGGCAACGACGACGAGTTTACCAGGCTCATTATGCTGTCCCAGTAGTTCTTCTCCTCCTCCGTCTCCTGCAGCCCGGCGTCCGCCTCGGCCGCGTCCTCGTCGTGCCTCGTCGCCGGCCTCAGATCCTGCTGGCTCAAGGAGCCGTCGAGAAGCAGGCCCGTGAACCCCGCCGCGGCGAAGCCTGCGTCAGCGACATTGACAACGTGATCGCCCCACTGCTGCTGCTGCTGCTCCTTGCACGCCACCTCGTACGCCTGCATGGGCTGCATGGCGGCGCGCGTGGCCGCGGCCGCAGCCGTTGCGGCGCCGTGAGCCTCCTGCAGGACCGAGGCGAGCGCCGCGCTCTCGGAGAAGCTGAGCGTGGACGTCGGCGAGTCGAGCCGGTGCGCCGCGGCGGGTCCTCCGGGCATCTGTGGCGGCGGCGCCGAGACGGACGCGGACGCGGAGGCGGCGGAGGCCGCGAGCGCGCGCAGCCTGGCCTCGCGCGCCAGGCGCGCCTCGGCCTCGAGCCGCGCGCTCTCCCACTGCGTTGTGTGGCTGAGGTGCGCCGCGGCCCTGGCGTGCTGCGCGCCCGCGGCACCGCCGCCGGCGCCGGCCCCTCCTGCTCCGCCTGTCCCGAGCGCGCCGGAGCGCGGCTTGTGAGTGACCGGGTCGATGCCCATCTTGGCCAGCCGCTTCTTGAGGTGCGTGTTCCAGTAGTTCTTGATCTCGTTGTCGGTGCGCTTCGGGAGGTGCGTCGCGATCGCTGACCACCTGCATGAACGAGCACGGCGCGGACGCCATGAAAAAATTCTCAGCAAGCAGTCGCGCGCGTTGACAAATCTGCATCGGCGGCGAGCGTAAAACCACCGCGGCCGGGCGTGCGAGACAGTAACGAGTGCATGGCGTGGCACAGACACGGTGCAGAGGTGACAGCAACTATGAGTCAAAACGGCAAGAGAGCAGGTGGCTACAGTGGACCTTGGTCCACAGCGACGGACGGGGGCCGCCGGGCTCCTCATTGAATGGCAAGCTTGAATGCCGAATCATGGCGGAAAAAAGAAAGCAAAATTCGGGAAGAGCCTGCCGTGGCCCAGCTTTCTCACGCTTTTTCCCGAGATGATGCCTATGCATTGATGGATCAATTCACGAAAACTCAGCAGTTGGTGTTGGACAGGCGAAAGATGAACAATGCACTACGATAACTCTACCAGGGAATCTTTAAACATATGTTTAAATTTTTTAAATATAGATCAAAAAATAACTAATTATATGTATAGATTGATTAAATATACGAGATAAAAATAACTTATTACACAGTTTGATTGTAAATTACGAGAATAATCTTTTAAACCTGAAACGAAAAGCTTCTACAATCTGATAATTATCAATTTCTAACAAGGATCTAGACAAGGCCTAGACTCAAGACTCTAGACAACAAGTTTACAATGCTCCTTTTGTACGGATATACACTACTGCTAAGGTTCAAAAATTTTCAGTTACTAGTAGTAGTACTCCGACTAGCTAAGGTGCCAAAATGTACTGAAGGTTCATGTAAAGCCTCTGAGAAAAACATGTGTACGGTGACTAGAGCGTACTCCGAGAAAAAAACTTGGACATGTGCTCCTAGCCTAGGTACCCGCTCATGCATTACCTAATCATCATAAATGTGCAAGACTAGGGTGTGGGACGGATGCTAGTGAGTTCTTGACCTGCCGGCCGGCCGCTCGAGCTACCAGTCAAAATCCGTGCGATTAACTGAATTCCGGGTGCAGGGTACTGGCCGGTGGTTCTAGGACAGTAACCCATCCATTATCCACGGATGGAGTCGAGCCCTCACCTGTTGCCGAGCAGCGCGTGGAGCTGGATGATGGTCTGCTCCTCCTGCAGGCTGAACTTGCCCCGCTTGATGTCCGGCCGGAGGTAGTTCGTCCACCGGAGGCGGCAGCTCTTGCCGCACCGCTGCAGCCCTGCGCCACGGCCACCATTCGCGTATGCATGTCAGTTACGAAGGAGCAAAACCAGACAGCGTAGCCGAACGCTGCTGGCTGAACCGCGCAGGACTACGATTACTAGTACTAGCTTGCGATCGAGCTCACCGGCTTTGGCGGGCAGCGAGCGCCAGCAGCCATGGCCGTGCTGCTCAATGTAGGCGAGCAGCTTCTGGTCCTCCTCCGGCGTCCACGGCCCCTTCTTCAGCCCATCCTTCTCGCAGCACGGCGATCGCCCCATCGCCCGCCGCGGCGCCGCCCGCGTCCGACTGCACTGAACCTGCGCTGCGGCTGCGCAGCGACACAACACAACCCTCGCCGCCTGATCCTCCTCCCTCTCGCACGGCCGGCCTCACTCACAGCAATTCAGCCTCGCTCCTCGCTCCTTTCCCCTTAATACCCCCAGGGGATCGGCGCAATTGACTGCTCGGGATCCTCCTTTCCTTCTGGCGGCAGGGCAGGGCGGGTGCACAGTGACTACTACGAGCGCAGCGCAGCAGCAGCAAATGCCAGTGAGCAGAGGCAGAGCAGGGGGTGCCAAAGCGAGAAAGCGACGCAGAGATCACCGAGGCGTGGTGCGCCGAGGTCGGTGTGAGGCATAAATAGAGTAGTGGTAGAGGAAGGAAAGGGCCGGCCGGGGCCCGGGGCGTGACGGTGGCGTTTGCCTGTATTGGGGGCCGGCCGGCTGGGGCGGCACGATATCTTCTTCGGGCGCCGCGATCCCGGCGCAGACAGGGCCCCGGCTGTCAGCGCGGCGGGGCGCGCGAGGGCAGTGCCGGCTCGTCCCCCGGCGCGGAAGCGTCTGCGCCCTGTTCTAAGATGGGGGGCGAGAGAAAAATATTCGGTGGGTGTCGATTTCTAAGATGATAAGTTTGGTTGGTATTATTTCGTTGTAAGAGAAAAACACTGTTAAACCAGATTGATTATCTGTTGACGGAAAAAGTACGAATTATAAGTCGAAAGAAAAGTCCGAAAGTCCGGTAGCTGCTAATCGCGATCTACCCGATCAGAGGACGGAGCATTTAACACTGCTGGGGTCGGGGCGTCGGGCCGGGGGCTCGGGGGGCCTCTGCCTGCTCTGATGGTCCAGATTCCCGGGCTGTCTTCTCTGCCTTGCCTCGCCTTGCACACCGTGCGTGGTGTGGCACGGCGTATCGATCGTGTTCCCCGCCCCCGCTCGGCCCCCGTGCGTGCCCCATCGCCGACCCAGCAAAGAGCCGCGGCCCTACTCCTCCGTTGCGCGATCGGCCATAAGCGACGCTGCCGCGTCGCTCCTAGAGTCTACTACAAACAGCTTCAGCCGCATGCTTTAATACCAGCCGAACGTGAACATGCCTCTAACAGGCAATGCGAATCTCGCACGGCTCGCTCCACTGTATCAGATGATGCTGATGGCAAGCTCGATTCCAGCGCATAGCAGGAGCGGAAAACTGTGTGATCGATCGTCGCACACGCATCGCACAGTGCGTCTCATCAAAGCACCTACGTACGTTGTTCTATTCTTTGCTTCGCTTTGCTGTGGGTTGTCGGTTCTGTGAGAAACGCACGCACGTACCGGTTCATCATCCGGCCGGAGCGCCACCGCCACGTCTTGGGTGGGTCTGGTCCGGCGGGCGCGAGACAGCCGGTGGCCCGGCGGCGACGACGGCGGAGGCACGGCACGGCGCTGCAGGCAGGGGCAGCGATCGATCCGATCTCGCAACGATTTCGGCCCCGGCCCGTAGGAGCCACAGAAGCTGGGGCTGCGCTGCGCGCGACGCGTTCCTCTCCTCTCCTCTCTCCCCACCTCCGTCGCACCACCTACTTGCAAGGAATTAAGAAGAAGTAAACGGCAGCGTCGCGTGGCGCGGGACGCTGCATTGCTCGCCCGGCGCTGTTCCTGCCCTGCTCTCATGCTCTGCTTCCATCCATCGTCTGACATGCATGCAAGGGGCAAGGTCCGGTGGCTCTGGACTGGCTGGACGGGCGTGGAAGGAAGGAAACCCTTGCCAGTTGCCTTGCCCCCATCCGTATCAATTGGAACGATTGACTTGATTGCGATCGACCCCGAGGCGTTTTTGGGGAAACCCTTTTGTTTTACTCATTCATTTCGGTGCCGCGCTCGATCGGAAAGTGGCGTCGGTTTCCAGCTCTCTTTCCTTGCTCGGTCCGGGATCCACCGCGGTGTCGGCTCCTGGTTTACATGCCAATGCGGGCTGCACTTGCCGTTTCCGGGGAGTGTCTTGACTGTGGACGCTGGCCATGCATCGTGATGGCCTGGCGTGGCAGATTTCGTCGAGTATCATGTTCGTATACAATGCCCTGGTCAAAACAATACTGTACTACTGCTGCTGCCGCCGCCTGCTTCAAACATGCCGTGAATATTTTTATTAAGCCAAATAACAACGGCTCAACACTAGTTTCGAGGGAAGACACCGAAAAAAACTAAAGAAGACTACGACGAAACCCGGCTACTACCACGAGAGGACTAAAAGCAACAACGGGCTAAGCGACAGCGAGCTAGTAAACTAAGTCATAGGCAACAATCGAACGACCTAGAGCGGGCACCCTAGGCTAAACCTCAAGTTCCACCCCCTCCACCAGCTGCTTCAAATTGAATTTGCTCCGTCGAGCCCATGCGTCGTCGTGGGCTCAAGTGGTTTCTGAAATCAGGAGTGCTCGTGCTACTACCGGTGTGTCCGGAGTAAATGCTCTCTGTTCTGTTGCTATATCTGCAGGTTTACTCTTTCAGTAAACTATGGCCATCAGGGATTTTGTCGGTGTTAACCTCTCCCCAGTCCTTTTGCCGTCCATCCGTAATTAATTACGCGGTTAGTACACTGTACGTCGCCATCAAGCTCGTGAGACCAACCGTGACGATCGCACCACCACACCGGTCATGCCAAGGGCCTGTTTAGATGTCACCCAAGATCGCACCACCACACCGGTCATGCTAAATGTAGACGAAAAAAAAACTAATTGCACAGTTGGGTGAACGTCGAACCTAATGTAATTAGACGAATTGAGAAATAAAACGAAAGAGAAAAATTTTGGATCTAAACGGGGCCTAACACAACCAACGTCGCTGTGACGAAGAGAGAGAGAGAGGGGAAGCAGCAAGCAGCAGCAGTCCAGCTGCACTGGGGAGGACTGGACTGGTGCTGTACCGGCACTGAACACCCTGTAAATTCCGCCAACCTGCAATTGCGAGGCCCGGCGCCCGGCCTGGAGCTGGACCCTGGTGGCGGTACGCCGGATGGCTTTTGCCATTTATTCCGCTGTTTCCCATGGCCATGTCCATGGCCCCTTCCTTTGCCGCGGGACGGCGAGGACGAGGACCAACGCTTGCAGCGGGGGACGACGGAATCATTCACCGGGCATGTGCGCGGGTCGCCTTCTTGACTTCCTCCAAGAATTTACGATTACCTCGCATCGTCTCACCTCTCTGACAAACAAGCCTGTAATTTTCGTACGGAAACGCCAGCTTTATGCTTCTGCGCGTGATCAGTGCAATTAGCGTACCCGAGCCAGCCAGCAGAGAGGCAGAGAGGCCTCTGCCGGCCTACTGCCCCCACGCTACGTTATCCTCATGGCTTGCACGCAAGACGGCAGGAGTCACATCACGGCGTAGACCCCGGCCGCCCTTGCTTTGCTCGAGTGGACACTCTTCGGCCTTTCCCCCTGTCCGCTTGGAAACAGTATTTTTCTATGATAATATTTCAGCGTAAATATTAGCATAAGCCAACTTTCTTTCTCCGGCGATGGCACAGCAGCCGTTCCAGACACACAAGGCAGCTCATGTGCATGTGCAATGTGCTAGAATCAGACCGTCCTCGGCAGCCGGTCCGAGTAGCGCCGCCGGCCGGTGCTTGATTAGTGTCCTGTTTACCGTTTGGTTTATAAGCCGTACTTTTTCAGTTAATAAATAATATTTTTCTCTTACAACGAATCAGTCAACAACATTTTCAATCATGGCTTATCAGTCCAGCGAATAGGGCACAAGGCATGGGGTGCTGGTCAATGGTCATGCCGTGCGCCAAAGATAAATTAAAAGCTGATCAATCGCCTACTGAAGTAGATCAGTGCCATCGGTACGTGCTAACCCCTGTGTCTACTCTGCAACGGGAAAGGGGAACCCGATGCGTGCGTCCGGTCCGTCGCCTCGCGTCGCGCCGTTTCGGCAAGCCGATGTGGGCTCGCGCACCTGACTGTTTTCTCGGACGGGTAGGGGTAGGTTCCTGAATTGCTCTCGGTCCTAGGAACTGAAAGCAATGTGCGCGCGTGGAAATAGCCACATCATTAATCAGAGAAGACGCGCCGTATGATGAAGCATAGCCTTTCTTCCTGAGTCATTCGGCTCATTCAAAGAGGAAATGACAACCACTTCATCAAGGAAAAAAAAAGTTCCTACAGATTGCGCATTCAACTGACAGTGGGCTCCGCCGATGGGTCAAATTCATGGCGTACAGTAAGTACATTATCTCCCCAGCAGCAAAAGGGAGAATCAGGATGGACGATGGAGACACATGACTGTTACCGCTTCTCTATCTGGTAGTACTAGGCCTCGTTTAGATTGTAAATTTTTACAATCTGGATACTGTAGCACGTTTCGTTTTTATTTGACAAACTTTGTCCGATCATGGACTAACTAGGTTCAAAAGATTCGTCTCGTGATTTACAACCAAACTGTGTAATTAGTTATTTTTTTTACCTACATTTAATGCTCCATACATACGTCCAAAAATTGATGTGATAAAAGAAGAGAAAAAAAACTTAGAATTTTGAGGCAATCTAAATAAGACCCTAGTAAATACGTGTAAGTTACTGCTCCAGCTGGGGATTCCTCCCCTAGTACTAGTATGTGGCTCTGTAGGACTTCAGTTTGGCCTGAGAGGCACAGCACAGACCCAACAGTGAGCGCACTGCAGTGGACCAGCGGATTGACATCGCGAGAGGAATCTCAATCCCACGCGTGTTTATAGCGCTGAAGATTTCGCAGCCACGCGCGGACTGGCACCGCGGCACTGCTGCGTCGTTCTCCATATAACGGAGCATAGGGGCACGTTCGGCTGTTATTAAAGGTTGACTGAAGTTGTTTTGTTGTGAGAGAAAAATAATATATATTCTAGCTGATAAGCCTGCTGATAAGTTCAAACGAACATGATTTCCATTTTGGAATGTGGAAAACTATATTAGACTTTTTTTAATAAACTCCATTAGATTTGAACGTGGTACGCCTCAATGGGCTGCAGTACAGTACAGTAGCAATTGAATGCGTCTTCATCATCTTTGATGGTTATTGGCCAAAAATCGTGGTCCTGTGAAACCTTTCTAGGGTCCTCTTCTTCTACCGACTCCGTGGTGGATTCCTAGCCTTCGGCAAATTCGGCAGCAATGGCCAGTAGCCTGAGCAGACGGGGGAAAAAATGCTTCACTATCCAAGTTTACTTTAAAGTCAAAATTGATGGTCAGTTATTCCTATTTTGAGCAGGTTTTTCTAGAATTTATCTATTTTTTTTCTAGCATGTCTCTTGAAGATTAACATTAAGGCCCAAAAAGAGTCTCTAATTGGTAATAATTCGTAATAGTAAGAAGAGTGGTTGATCCAATAGATGAGTGGACATCCGTATAAGCATACTATTGCACTACAAACTCAGATGCATGGTTGAATTCTAATTGAAATGCCTGGCTAACAATGGCATGGTAGGAAACATGTAATTGTTTGCAAGTTGGTTGAATAAATTTGTTTAAGCTACGGTAGTATGCCTGATGAAACTAAAGTTGGTTCGAAAAGTTATGTTGTCTTTTTTGAGAGAAAAAAAACGTTTTCTTAAGTTTGTTTCTTATAAATTATTGCTACGCTTGATATGCCAACATAATTGTAGTAAATCATAACCATAAATTTCGAATTTTACTTATTTGCATTCTCTTCTTATATATAAAAAAATATGGTTGTCAGACATATCTTCACCGTTTTTTTCATTAACACATACTAGTTGCAGTCACAGAGTACCAGAACCATGAAGATAAAAGCATCCACCGATTCGCTCCATGTTTTGTTGTAGCCCATAGTGCTAGTAGACCACACTTATTCCCTTTTGAATGGTTTTTCTAGTAGTTATTAGTACCTAAGTTAGATACTACTGCTTCTACAATGATCTTCACCTTGTTTGTTTGGCTTATAACCCGTATTTTTTCAGCCAATGAATAATATTTTTCTCTTACACCAAATTAGCCAACAGTACTTTCATACATGGCTTATTAGCTAGACAAGCCCAAACGAACAGGGCGCTTATAACCAACTCGCTAAATAGTTATATTAGTTGAAACCTCCTTTCAAATATTTAATACTGAAACATTTGTTGAGACTTGTTGCTTTACTACATGGTCTGTAGGGAAAGAAAATGTATATGGCATTAACCATCAATTGATAATTGGCCTAGATTAAGGGTATGTATGGAGAAGCTAGGGCTAGTTACAAGTTGGACTAAAGATTAACATAAATCAATTGGGGTTGGCTAGTTAGTTGAGTAACTAGTTGAAGACTTGGCTAAAAAAAATTAGCCCACCCGTTAGCCGTCGATTTAGATGGACTAGAGCTAATTTTAACGAATTTTTAGCTAGCTAGCAATTAGCCCGTGCATGCAAACAGGCCCCAAATGTAATATTTTAAATGAGAACAACATAAAAAAATGTAGGCAAAAAACAAATCTCAGTCCACATGTTGAATAGAAAGTCTACTTCAGTTGCCATTAATTTTTCAATAAAAAAAATCGTTTTTGATGGGGCTAACGGGTATACATTTCATCTGCTAAATCTACATGACCTCTCTGATTGAAACTACATATGTACGAGCACACCAAGATAATCTAATGATGTAAGGAGATATATTATATATGTTTTGTTAGAATATGACTAATAAATTAGCTAATTGTTAGTTGTATGACGTTGTCATATTATTTGCAGCCTATGTAAAAGCCCATAGATATAATAGTTCCACCTCATTATCTCGTAGATTTTCTTAGAGCCAAGTGCATCCGCTGAAATTTTTTTCCTTCTCTTTTCTTGACCTCAACTCAACTTTGGTGGTACCTTTTATAATCCGCTTACACATTCTTATTATACTTGCTCTTATAGTTTAATTAGTACGTATATGCCAGTAGACATCACATTTATGCCCTTTTAATGGCTGTCTTGGTAGCTACTTGATCGATTAGAGACAATACTTGGTCCAATATGTTTGGATCTATAATAGTTAATTTGCTCTAGCTAATTGAGTCATGTAGCGATTGGTTAATAGTTAATACAGAGGTAAGAGAACACCACAAGTATTCGACACATACCCTACGCTTACCCTGCAGTTCAGTTTATTTGCTCCGTCGTAGAAAGGCTTTTACAGGTAATCTAGATCAATTTTGTCTCATATAACAAGTTTATATATGTAATTGTTGGATTGGAATGGTCAGACATGCATCCCAGTGCTCCATATATATGATTATTGATAAACCGTTTGCCGAGTGAACCACAACGACCACTGTCATTTTAATTAATTACTCAGTGCTGGGACCGTGCGAGGCGTTAGCTGCGTCGGTTAATACAAGTTGAATAGTTGATCGTTCCGGTCGGAGGGTTTAGTACGAGTGTATGACATGCAAAGGCGTACGTGTACTCACCACGTACCTAGAGATGCTCCCGGCCGGTCAGTACTCAGTATAGCGAGGGACAGGTGGTGACAGGGCTGGTCTTCAAGCTTAATGGCTGGTAAATGTCGTATTGCCGTACTCGGCTACTCGCGTAGTCGAAATGTCGAATGTTTTGGGCGTAGGCATAGTACGTTCAGTCTCTCGCGCTGTTCACCGGTGGTTTTGGTACCGATAAATTCGGTTGGTCTTTGGTTTATTGCGAGAGAAAAAACACCGCTTCAATTTGGCTGATTAGGCCGACCGAACCAACAAATGTCGCAATGTTTGGCTCGTTCGAGATAACTGGTACGTACATACAACTTGTGGTACGAGGCTGGATGAGCATTATACATGCCACGTATTTCAGTCAAGTCGATTTCGTGCTCGTATAGTCGTATATATATAGAACAGCAACACTACCTACTGTAACTGTGCTCGTATGGTCAAACGTATAGTGTACGTACTCTGGTTCTCTGTTTTTTTTCCTTTAACTAACTCTGTCCCTGTCATTTGTAAACTCAGTAGCCCACACTAGTCATGGCACGGGCGCCGGAATGTGCAGCAGTGTACGCTTGGTGCGCTGCGCCGGAACGGGACGGCGCAAACCGACGGCGGTCTCCCTCCCTCCCGTTCCACGCACGGACCGCCGCCCGGGTCTAGCTTGGCTACGCCGCAGGACAGCGCCACGTGCCGGTGGTTTACTGCGACGGAAAGGACCGTACCGCCGGCTAGTGGCTAGGTAGGCTACTTTTTTATATATATCTCTAGG
This sequence comes from Miscanthus lutarioriparius, assembly GCA_904845875.1. NCBI lineage: Eukaryota > Viridiplantae > Streptophyta > Magnoliopsida > Poales > Poaceae > Miscanthus > Miscanthus lutarioriparius. Next base: position 34,203,625 of record CAJGYO010000012.1, read on the forward strand.
TACGTAGGCTATTGGCTACGTGGCCAATCGTCCGGCGTCGATCGGCCGTACGGTTTCTCGATCGATCTACATTTCATGTCGTCCTGAGCTAAACTCGTAACCGAATATAACCGCGGGCGGCCGTGCACCACGGCGCATAGGATTCTTTCTCCGCGAGACCACGACCAGCGCTGCAACGGTTTGACATCGCATCGTGTCCGCCCGGTGTATTAATGTGTGTACATGTTTTTTGTTTGTTGCTGTATCGTATGCCGCGGCCGGGCGTACGTGGTCAAAGCATCAGAGATCTGCAGGTGTCCACCGTCTACCCCGGGAGAGGACCGGGCAGGTAAGGCCTGGTTGAGTTTCTAAAAATTTTCACCCCAAACTATCACATTAAATCTTGCGGCATATATATGGATTATTAAATATAGACAAAAAACTAATTACACAGTTTTGTTGGAAACCGCGAGACGAATATTTTAAGACTAATTAGTCCATGATTAGCCACAAGTGCTACAGTACCAACATAGGCTAATGATGGATTAATTAGGCTTAATAAATTCGTCTCGCAGTTTCCAGGCGAGCTATGTAATTAGTTTTTTTATTAGTATTCAAAAACCCTTTTCGATATCCCAAAAATATCCAATGTGACGTCCAAAAATTTTGATTTCGCGAACTAAACACAACAGCCTAAATATAGAAATTGGAGAGTACTACTGGGTGCGAGCTCCGAGATGGTCACCGAGCCCAGCCGAAGTCGAAGCTGATCATGATCATCGCTGTTGGGTTGGTAGTGAGCTTGTGAGAGAAAATCTGCTTTCAAATTTGAAATTTACGATCGTTCGATGTATGCACTACTGTACTACTGTCAGTTCGGCCGTGTCCTGTGCTCTGCATACGGACCCTGGCCACTGGGGGTTGAAGGATTGACCGATGGACCTCGTAAGTGGTCACCTGGGTCCGGGCCTCCAGCCTCCAGCGACGGAAATGCACTTGCGTGCAGAAGGATTTCCATCTCTCGCCGGAAGGCGGAAGCCTCGCTTCAGCTGCAGTTGCAGTTGCATGAGGTGGTTGATGGCTAAAATCAAGGTAAACTAAAGCTGTCGTTTGGTTGGCTTCTAATTTACTTTACCAATCTTTGGCGAAAGTTCTTGTTCGACTTTTGCTAGTCAAATTTGGTAACGCAAAGTGTAACAAACCAAGTAGGCCCTCAACTTCGGTACAGAAAATTTGCACAGTCATTGGCTATGGTCAAAATAAATTTTATTAAATTAATTGCAGGGAACCTTGTCACCATCGGATCCGTGGCGCAATGGTAGCGCGTCTGACTCCAGATCAGAAGGTTGCGTGTTCGATTCACGTCGGGTTCAAAACCCCCCGGTGCAATTCGGATCCCTTTTTTTTGTTTTTATATTATTTTTTCCCCTGCTGTCCAATGTTGGGCCGCACACAAGCTTCTTAGTTTATTGGGCCAAGTATTCTAGAATCCGGAGGCCCAGCGCCAACTTCCCGGGCTCCCGGCACGCTCGCAATTCCCCTTTTTTTTTGAGGGGTCACAATCCAACTATCCAAGCAAGGAGCGGAGCAACTGACTTTCAAAAGAAAAGAGAAAAAAAAACGAGCCACTGAAATTCCAGAAGCGCAGAAGACCAACCAATCAACGACCACGCAATTCTGGCATCAACGTACAGTATAGCAATCTAACGTGCACGCCGCGGAGACGCAAACGTCTCAGGGGGTGAAAACAACGTGCCGATCGGCACGCGTATCTGCTACTTTGTCACATGTGCGTGCCTAGAGAGCCACGGCTTGACTTGAGCCGTCGTCTCCTCGTCGATCGACGGAGAAATGCGCGCGCGAGCGAGCCCCGCCGTCCCGTGACAGGCGGCACATGGATGCCGACTCGTTTTCACTGCGCGCCTGCGTGAGCGATCGATCCATGGATCCATCGCTACGTGCCAGGCCGCCAGCCAGCGTCCGTTGCTGACGACGCCCGATCGACCCATATGCCGCTTGCCGACACGCCCTGTCTCTGCGTACGTGTACGTGTATTGTCGATGAATCCCATAAGACGCTTACAAAATGCTGAGGGGTGCGGAATATTTTCCTCGTGTCACGCAGGGCGATGGCATTGTTGGCACGGGGCAGTTGGTAAGTTCGTGCCCCCCCTGTATCCGAATCTGGCAAACGCACGCCCCCACTCGAGGTTTGTTCTTGCTGTTCTTTTTGTTCTCAGTGGGGTTCCATCACACGTCAGGGTCGGCACGCGGATGACCATGTAAACCACAGTACTCCTCCTTCTCCATATTACGTAGGTCGCCCTATACATAACACGCACTCCTTCCGCCCCTTTTTATCTATTGTTTTTTATAGGTCAAACATACTTAACTCTGATAAAATATATATACAAAAGTATAAATATTTATGGTACTTAATTAATAACACTAGATGAATCGTTGAGCCTATTTTTATAATAAAATGATTTGGACATACAAATGTTACATATATATGGTTATGGTCTTATGGATATGACATCAGGAGTCTCGAGGCCTTATCAAATCAGATCTCCTATATGGCCTTGCACAAATCTTTAATAATCGATATAACGGAGGAACTTAATTCCATAGGGGATGTAGTCCATGAGATACGGAATATACTAAACAAAACCAGCATGGGTGGAGGTGTCCGGGCACCATCGGCGACCTCCTCTGCTGTCAACAAGGGCGCGCGAGAGCGAGACCAAGACGAGCGAGACTGCGACAGCGCTCGGCCTCCGATCGGCCGAACAATTGACCTAACCGCCCCACACGCTGCCGCCGAGCGAAAATATTAAGCCATCAGGGCTCCGGTGGACAGCAACGCCAGCCGCCATCAATCAAGGCGGCGAGGGGGCCTCAGCTCGTGCGACGTGACAAGGATCGGAGGAGGGGAGGCCCGCCCGAGGCCATATGGGCCCATATCCATCATTTGGGGGCTGGCCGGCGCCCGGCCCACCCACAGGCCACAGTGCACGAAGACAAAGGCGTGGCAACGGCTCCGAACAGAACCGACCCATGACATGGGCGCCGGCGCCGCAGTGCTGCGTGCTCCTCCTGCGCCATCGTAAGCCGTGCTCATGTCACTGTGTAGTTAGGGGCGGCCGGGAGGCGACGGCAACACCGGCCGCCGGCCGGCGGCAGCGTCGTCGTTTAGATTCATGCGTGCGTGCGCGTGACGATTGAGACGTGCTGGTCATGGGCCAATGGCAGTGGCAGCAGCATGTATAGCCTCTGGAAGCAACCAAGCACCAAAATCAAGCTTTTAATGCTAGATTAGCTAATAGGTCGTACTACTCCTACTAGCATCGACTATGTTCGTTTCTCTTATAATCCGTCTTTTTTAGCTTATTTATTTTAGCTGAAATAATATTTTTCTCTCCTAACAAATCAGTCGGAACAATGTTTCGGCTTGTTTTTTCAGCGAAACGATCGGGGCCATCATATCATTACAAGTCAAACTATTAGGTACGTTCGCGCACGATGATATCAGAGCAAGTCAATAGCAGAGCCGAGTGCTTGGCTATAAGTCAAGTTATAAGAGCCAAGTTATACAATAGTTGTCTCTTATTTGGCTATAAAAAAGTTTTTTATTATTACATGGTACCACGTCTTACTTTCTCTTTCCTACTCCTCATCATATATACTATTATTTGGGCCTATAGATACCTATATTTCTGTGTCCAGATTAAGAGCCAAGCTCTTTTGTCTCTCCTCTCCTTCACATCAGCGAAAAGACTGACTAGCTTAGCTATAAATCCACTGCCGTACTTGCTCTCACGCACACTACTACTTATTACTTACTGCTTACTACTAGACCTAGCCGGCCCTTTTTCACACACAACTGGCTAAGCTAGCCCAACGAGCTGGCTGGCTGGCTAGTCAAGGTAGCCACCGATAGCTTTGGCATCATTAACCAAGGAAATCTTGCACCAAATCTTGAATAATACAGCAACAATGCTAATTACACACCCCCAAATCGTCTAATACTAACACTCTACACTAATCACACGAACGAATAATGGCTCCGTTCGCTTCGTTGAAAAAACAAATCAAAATACTGTTCCAACTAATTTGTTGTGATAAAAAATACTGTTCCGACTAAAAAGAAAAAAAGAGCTAAAAAAAATACACCAGGGCCGATGGAAAGTACGTAGCTCGATGCATGCCGCGATCGATGATCGATCGATCGACCTCACACAGATGTAGTAGATGTGCTTATTTACAGCAGTGCTATACTAATCGCTAGTAATGACGTGATGATGTGCGGCTCGATCAGTAGCCCCAGCAGAGGTGGTCGTCGTCGAACCGTTGGGCGCCGGAGGAGGAGGAGATCTCGGGGTTCACGTCGGAGGTCAGCCCCGTGTCCTGCGACGCGCTCAGACGCTCCCGCTCGCCGCCCCCCTTCTTGCACGGCGGCGCCGGCGCCGGCACGGGCTGCTGCTGTTGCTTGTTGGACATGTCCGGGAGCCCGCCGCCGCCGCCGTAGACGCTGCCTTCCAGGAGCTGTACCAGGCTCGTCGCGCCGTGGTGCAGCGGCCCGTAATGCGCGAACCCGGATAGCAGGAACGGCGAGGAGGCGGCGAGGCTGAGGTGGTCCGTGGCGGCTTCTGGCGGCGGCGTCTGCTGGTTGAAGAACTGGCCCTCCAGCGCGTCGGAGAAGCAGGTCACGTGTGCCGCCGCGGGATTGACGGCGGCGGCGCCGGACACGTCCATCAGCGGAGGGAGGTGAGAGATGGCAGCTATGTCGTCGTTCATCTTGGCCATCTCCATGCCGCCCCTTTTGCCTGCGGCTGGTGCTGCACCACCTACGACAAGGCTCTTCTTGAACACCCTGCACAGCACCCACTCGTTCTGCACACCGCACAGAAAGAAACAGGGTCCAATTCCAAATTAGGAGACGTGATCTATCTATCTATTTGATACGATACGAGAGAGAATTATGTATGCACATGCGCATGCTCGTAGTAATTAAAATTCAAGAACCAATCCAACCTTGGAGCCGCCGGCGGCCTTGGGGGGGACGATGGCGCCATGGAGCTTGCCGTGGAGGCGGTACTCGTGCATGACCCAGCCGGACTTCTCGCCCTTGGGCGCCCTCCCCGTGTAGAAGACGAGCGTCTTCTTGGACCCGACGAGCGCCTTGCCGTTGCCCTGCCTGAAGATGTCCTTGTCCTTGCCCGTGGCCTTCCAGTACCCGGCCTCCGTGGCCCTGTTCGTCCTCAGCCCCGTCGGGTACTTGCGGTCCTTGAGGCAGAAGAAGTACCACTCCTTCTCCCCCATCTTCGCCAGCGCTGCACAAGCAAACCACCATGCCGACGACTTTAGCCATGCATGACTCGACGACTGACTCGTGCAGAAATAACAACAGGCGCTAGCTGTGCGCGCGGGGGTGCAGGCGCCGTCCGGTGCTTACATGGCAGGTCCCAGGGCTCGCACTTGTTGAGGTCGGCCTCGCCGACGGCGAGCGCAGCGAAGCGGGCGTCGGCGACCTTGCGGGCGAGGTAGTGCGTGATGAGCTCCTCGTCGGTCGGGTGGAAGCGGAAGCCCGGGGCAGCTCCATGGGTCGGTGCAGCTCCTGCTCCATTGCAGCAGAGCTGGCGGGGTAGGCTGCTGCTGCCCTGGAACATTTATATGGAAATTCGCATAAGACGGACTAGGTCTGCTAAAAAACGCCAGCACTAATCAAAATCCACAGACACAACAAACCTCTGGAATAAAACAGATCGGCACATCATAAAAAATGGATGAAAAGGTACATGGCAGGACAATCAGAAAGAACGCGTATGAACTTTTAATATGTGCAACTAGAAGTACTCAATACTAGATCAATAGATAAGATAGAGCTAGCACTGAAGAAGTTCTTAGTATAACAGAGAGAAAATAGTGCTCCAATAAGCCAATTTCTTACCTGTTAGAGCAGCAGGCACGGATTCAAGCAAGTGACAAAGCAATCAAGGGAGGGAGGGAAACTAATGCGAGAGGGAGGTGCCGGGTTAAAATACTGGAAGTCTGGAACGGCACGGCGTCCTTTTAGTAGAAAGAGACGTGGCGCCAAGGAACTCCTCTCCTCTCCTTGCATGACTGGATGGCGGGCGTGCATGCCTTATTTCTTCTTCTTCTTCTTCTTTTTTTTATAAATGAGAGAAATTCCATTAGCCATCGCTAAATCTGGTAGCAGATTGTGCATAAACAAAGCAAAAGCCCCTTCACTGCTTCTAGTCAGCTGCCAGTTTTATTCAGAGCCTTTCCATGTACTACCGATAAGATCAAAACGTTTTACCCTGTCCAATGTGCATCCATTCTGAATCCCTGTCCTGCGCTCTGCTGAATGAGTGCTACAGAAAGTGACGCCCTCCTGAACGCATCGATTCTGCCACTATTCGTGTGTTTGATGAGCACATCATAAGCTCGGTATTAACTGGGGAAAGCGACCACACTAATCAATTCTTTCTGCATATGCATCTTCAGAAAACTCGAGCACACAACACAGATATCACACACCGGCCGGTTCAGCCATGGGCCCATGGCGCCAATAATCTAAACACGTCTGACGATTTAGCATTAGCTTTGTGCCAACAATCGCCTGCCATTGTTCCCTCAAAAAACAATCGCCTGCCATTTCCGCTCACACGCTTGCTAAAGTTTGGCCTACCGACAAAAACTGAGGGCGCAGAGAGAGAGAGCGAGAGAGAGGAATCCAGCTTGATCGATCTCCACCCTCTCCTGAAACGCCAACGGGTCCATGCATGAGTGGGCGATGAAATGAACCGAACCCTAGCTCAGCTCAGAGATAGCACAACACAGCAGCAGCTAGCTGGTGTTGATGAGGAGTGGACGACGATCGCAGCACTCCCCTTCCCCTGCAAGCAAATGTATCCAAAGGAGGCCAAGAATCCAATCCCAATTATACGCTCGTCCGTTTCTCAGAGCCCGTCGTCAGTGCAGAAACGCCGGACCATCTGCTGGCACGTACCAACGGATCGGCTTGGCGCTGTGGGGCTCCAACGGGCGCGCGCGAGTACAACGACAGGGCACAGGGCTGCTACTGCACATTATTCCGTGTGGGCGTCCACTCCCCTGTCCCTGCTGCGATGTTTTGGACCGACTGGACGGACGTGTACGCGAGAAATGCATCGTTTGTCGCCTCGTCTAGATGATATATGGCGAGTAGTGACGATCGAATTCAGGCCTGATTTTATGTATACATTTTTATTATGTAGATCGACAAGTTTCGTGATCTTTAATTTGTATTGTGTATAGAAAAGCGCATAGTAGATTCTAAAACGATTCGCCATGCTGGCTGATTAGTAATTTGGATAGGGGTAAGCCAGTCACATGGATAGTGAAATAATGGTGATGCTCTCTCTGAGATTAACTAGAGGAGCCGAAGCATCAGATTCTAGGGAGTACGTACTCCGCTGAAACGTGCGTGGCTAGACTTTTTTTTTTTTTTTGGTTTGGTATACTGATCGAATAGTTTCTTTGCAGTTCTTTCAGTCAATTCATCAAGAAAATGCTCTCTGAAGACTGGATTGCCGATTGATGCGTCTTCCTTGAAATTGTTGGGGACGGAGTGCCGTGCTGCTACTGCTACACCGGCCGGGAACGAACCCACGTAGGGACAAAACCAACCTGAAAAAAACGTGATTCCAGATGCGTTTCAGCTAACCGCACTTAGCAGCTAGCGATGCAGAAAAAGGGCGAATATTACCCCATGAAGCGATCGATTCATCAGAAAGCTGGAGCCGCCGCATCTGCCTGCAAACGGCCGGAGGAGCCAGCCAGCTGAAGGACACGCACGCGAATCATCATCTGTTGCAGGGAACTCTGCGACCCCTCGTGCGTTTTGCTCGCTCGTTTCCTGCTTCCTGATCGAGTCGAGTCGAGACGAGACGATCATGATGGAAAGGGAAATGTGTCGTGGCCGGATCGGACCCGGGCGGGGGCTAGCAGCAATAAGTTGCTTGTGATTTGAGCTGTGTGCCAACCAAGTGGATGTGTGTCCCACCGATCGACGAGCCCATCGAGCAGGGAATGATTAATCGGCGGCGTCATATCCTACGTGGTAGACTGATGATGATCGAGCGCAATCTCTAGGGTTTGCCCCCTCCTACGTTGCCATCCCGTCGAGACGGGTAGCGGAGGAAGCGGACAGACGGCCTCCTTTCTTTCGTAATCATGCGCGCATATGCTCTGCTGGCTGCTGCACAAGTCTCACCAGTCGCCGTGCTACGCATGAGCTAGCCGGCTAGCCGTGGCTTTCAGATCCTCGTCATCGCACGGCCACGGATGTGAAGCTGCAAGCCTCTGGTTTTTAGACACTTCACATATGTAGTAGTTCATTTACATCTATCATGAACTCGTGCTCTGATTATTCTTCGATAGCAAAACATGCATGTACATGTGTAATCTTGCATCGTTAGTTTTTGCGGGTACCTGGGGAAGTTCACAAGCATCCCTGCCCAGCCCGGCAGTCTTCCAGGCCATCGATCTGATCAATGTCGCGGAGCTAGCCAAACGACACCGGCACACCGCGCCTTCTGTTCTCTCCGAGCGCCGGCCGCAGCTTCCTGTCCGCCACTTTCTGCCCGCCCGTGCGCTGGCACCGCAACTGGCCCCCGGTAGGCCGGTAGGCATCCACGCCGCACGGGAAAGAAAACGCGCAGAGCAGATCCCCCGGCCGCGTGCGTGTCGTCACGGCCGGGCGCGCCGAAACGGGCAAGTCAAAGCCGAGAGGGAGCCCGGCGCGCCACAGCTTTTTCCGTTCCCGACGGTGGGGACGACGGCAACGTGCGTGCCAACCCCCGGACGCGTGCCGCGCCTCCGCGCGCCCGGGCGAGCCGGCAGGGAGAAGGAGTCCCGCCCGCGCGGGCGATCGCATCGCCCCGCGCGTCGGCCGCGCATATATCCCGTCACGTCAACACCCGCCCCGCCCGCACGCGCGCGCTTCTGCCGGGCGACACGTGCATGCACTCTGCAAACATTTTATGCTGCTTTTCTTTTTCTGTTTGATGTGTACCGTACCAGTGCCGACTCACATAAACGTCTGATGCCACGGAGGTGCCCGGGTCTGAAAAATCAGAAATGCCAATTGTCGTGTGTCCGATACACCGCACAAACGCCGGACGGGTTTTTCATCCCACCGTATGCTCCCGCCCGCATGTATATTAAAAACACTTGTCTCCTCACTTCCTCCTCTCCGTCCTTACCCCTTCTGCGCTCCTCATCCTCTACTGCAACGCCCCACGTCCTCCCCTACCCCGACGTCCTCACCGGGAGCCCCCAATGCCCGCAAATCCAGCGGCCCTCTCCCCCACCCCGGCGAGATCCATGGAGGTGGCGCGACGGTGTTGCACGGGAGTGGGCGGGCTCTCCCTCCCCACCCCGGCAACGCCCTCTCTCGCCTCGGTGTCCGAGCTCCACCCACCCCCGCTGCCATGGCGCTCCCCGCCCCCCATCCTCCACCGTCACCGCCGAGCCAAGCTCGGTGCCGGTGGCGTTGGTGGTGGTGGTGCTCACACACCCCGTTGGTGTTGGTGCTCATGCACGGCCGCTCGCCGCCGGCTCCCACCCCGTCGGCCAGAAACAACCAGCCCAGACCTCTCTCTCCGCCTATGTTGTAGATGTATGTTTCAATTGTTCCATACGTTTCAGAGGCATGTTGCAGTTGTTTCATATGGATGCTGCAAAAGTAGATGGGACGATGTTGCATATGTTGCAAGCGTTTCAGAGGCATGTTGCAAGCGTTTGTTCAAACTGTTTCATCTGTTTCCAAACGTATGTTGCATCAGTATGTTCTAAAATATTTTATTTGTTTCAGTCTTCTGTTGCAGCAAGTGTTTTCATGTTGCAAGTTGCAAGTGCTCTATCTGGATGTTGCATATATTTTCACATATATGTTGCAGGTGTATATTCCAGATGTTTTATTTGTTGCAGACGTATGTTGCATTCAAGTGTTTTATGTTGCATGTGTGCCCTGCTGTTCGGAGAGTTAGGGGGCGTCGGGGAACGGGGCGCGGCGAGCCGATGGCCGGTGAACGTGGCGTGCGGCGCGATGGGGGCCGGCGGTCGGGGGCACGATGGGGCAGGGGTGCACCTGCTAGGGCGGGCCCAACAGATGGGGATGGGGACGGGGCGCGACCTACAGGGGCGGGACGAATCGATGGGGATAGGGGTGGGGTGCGCGGATGGGGGCGGGTCGAGCGTCGGGACGGACTTGTCAGGCGCGCAAGCGGACGTCCGATAGAATTCATCCCCGTCTGACGCCGTGGGCTAGCATTTCCATGCTACAGTAGTGCAGATTCGGAAAGGCACGGTAAAGTAAATGGACGTGTACGATTTGATACGGCCAGTTCGCTAAGTCCAGTTCAAGCACTGCACTTGGGCCTTGGCAACACGGCAGCGACGTTTTTCTCATGTTTGACTGGGGAGTAAACAGGCCTCATGGCTATCAAAATTTACTGCCGCGTCAAAATCCGACATCTTCTACTGTCACGCGTATGTATACCACCACAATTCAGTCAGGAGCACACGAATGTACTAACACCCTTTGCCTATCGAGCCTGCAATTCTTGACTCGCATGCCTTCTCGAATTCTCACGTCTCTCGCCCATCCTGTTGCGAGCACGCACGCACGGCAACGCATTCATTAGTTTGGCCTTTACAAACGGACCGAACCTCCCAGCCGAAAATGACGGCCAGCTTATCGAGTCCGTAATCATCATCATATCCTAATCGGCGTGTTAACCTACACTCCCGCCATTTCTGGAACCTTAGCTTTTTTCCTCAGGAACATGATATCAAAAGCCAGTAGGCACTCGATGATTCAAGGTGAAGAAACCTGCAGGGAATCATTTTTACCGAAACGATCAGGATGCTAATGTTAGGCTGTTAGCAACTAATAGCAGGAATCAGAGACGAGAAAGAAAGCATCGCAGCTCCATTTGGATTTCTCCACGCTTTCCAGATGAAGCATCTTTTTTTACCTGTGGCCAGCAGATGCTCTTTGCTCGAAGTCCCCATAATTGTGCAGAACATCACAATGTGCATCAATGTTTTAAAGGCGGTAAGGCGAGGCGAGACGAGCGACCCCCTTCCGGACGCCTAGACGAATAAGGCAACCGCCTAGGCGACGCCACATAAACATATTAATATATAAGTTAACCAAAAATTCAGAAGCAAATCATACATTAATATTGCCAATTCTTAGCATGTAATACAATAATAAGTGGTCCTACTAGACTACTATTACACAACATCAAATAGTAAGGTAGCAACTCTGAGATCTCTCATCTCTTAATGGCCATAAACTAGTCTCTAGTGACATAATATAACATAATTAATAGTGATGCACTGCTGCTAGCACAGAACTGAAATCTCTAATCAATGTCATCTAGGGATGTTGTGGCCTTCTCCTTCTAGATTCCAAGTCATCTCTCATCTCCTTTCTAATTGCAGTAGTAGTCATTGTACTTTTTTTTTTATCTCCAAAGCCACCAGCAAGATGTTGCTTTAACCTTTTTATCCCTCCATAAAATGAGTGACCACATAGGGTGCATGTCACCACATCTTTGTTACAAAGGTTTGGCCAGTAGGCATACTTCCACCCTGGATCTGAACTTGCCATTGTGCTATCAACTGTGAACACAAGAATTAAAGAACTAATAAAGAACAGCACGTGGAAAGGAATCAGCAGTCCACTCCACTCTGCATCTATGGACCAAAGGAGCAGGGGTAAAAACAGAGCAGCAGCGAGCAGGGTTGAAAACAGAAGAGCAGAGAACAAGGCAGGCAAGATTCGACCTTCAAGAGAGGAGAGAGGACAAGAAGAGGGAGAGAAGAGACATACAGACAAGCAAAGCGCAAGCTGGACACCATGAAGAGCACAGGACCGACGAGTCCGTCCAATCCCCCCCTTCCTGAGTGGAAATCGACGAGCCGCACGCGCGGCTCGTCGGTGGGATGCGTGAGCGCGCAGGGTAGCGGAACTTGGCAGGTGCGGTGGATTTCTTCTCTCGGTCTCTCCTCCCCTTCTTATCCCTTTTCTTTCCCAAAAATCCGCGCCCGATTTCCTTCAGATCCCAGCGCGCGAATCCTTCCCGCGCGGAAGCGGGATGTGCCGGGCGAGAGATACTTCTTTCCCGCGCTGGCTTCCCGACACGCAAGGTGACCGCCGTGGCCTCCTTGGCGACGCCCTGAACGCCTAACGCGAAAGGCGGACAGGAAGGCGGACGCCATATGACCACATAGTGTCGGTGTTTCGAGTAAGCACCAACTAGTAAATTTGTATATAAGAATTATACTGGTTCGGGCCGAATGTCCCTACGTACAGTTTCGAGCTGCTTGTGTTACCAACACTGAGTTTGTAGTAGGGGGTTACAAACTGACGAGAGAGGGAGGTAGCTCCCAAGTCTCTGGTGTGATGCGGTATGTTTATCTGATGAATCGCCCCCTTCAGAGGGACGCCCTGCTTTCCCTTTTATAAGTCAAGGGGAAGCGGGGTTTTTACCCCCGAAAGGGGAGGAAAAAGGAAAGAAAAATAAGGCTCCCAGAGGTGCGTCGTCCTCCTCTTCGCGTGGGTCCCGCTGACCCTGTAGATCATGATGGTAGCGGCGTTGTACCGGGGTCCTGTTGGCCGCTGCAGCTTACGTGCGGGCGTCGTGCGCCATTCTTGTCTTCCGTCCCATCCGAGCGGACGGAATGGTCAGAGGGTCCTCTGATAGAAAGCCAAGGGGGGGGGGTGTTGCGGTACAATGCCAATCAACTGATGCCGGTTGACTGACGTTGGACGGTGGTCAGGCAAGGAGTTGGCAGCATAGTGACCATGTGTCCGTCACTGTGGGCGATGTGAGTTCCTCGGAATGACATGTCGTGGGGACGGGTCATGCTGAGATGTGACCGCTCCCTGCACGATGCCAGAAGTTTGACCTTGAGTGGTACTTTCTGGCCCTAGTGGTTGGCGGCGACGTGAGCTTCTGTTAGGAACCGTGTTCGAGGGATTGGGCGAGGCAGAGCCGACCCCCAGGGGTCGGATGAGACGGAGTCAGCCCTTAGGAGTCAGCTGAGGTGGAGCTGACCCTATGGGGTTGGGCGAGGCGGAGCCATCCTTCGGGGGTCGGATGAGACGGAGTCCGCCCTTGGGAGTCAGCTGAGGTAGAGCCGACCCTAGGGGGTTGTCGCAGAACCGACCAATTTATAAGAATATAAGTACAATGGCAATCCGCAAGCGGTCGCACTATCATACTTGAACCCATATAAACCCGGTAGTCCGTCGAGTACCACGACGGGTCTCGATAAACGATTTACAACAACCAAGATCGTACAGGATTCAACATACATGCCACATATTACATAAAGTTCACAGATACTTTTCATCATCGGAGTACGAATAAAAGTTATTACAAACCGAGTTTGATAAATAAAGCGGAAGCAAATAAGTTCAAGATAAAGTTTCCAACATAGTTTGATACAAATTGCCAAGCTAGATCACGGTCCACAAAAGCAAGGATAGGAATTACTAAAGAAGCCTCGCCCAAGGCTTACTCCTCATCCACAAATGGATAGAAGCAACTCTTGCAATAACCATGATACACAAAGTGCCATCTCGCAACAATGGGAAAATAAACCCCGAGTACGAGAAGGTACTCAAATAGACTTACCCATCATGAACCGGAAATAAAATGACTCCAAGGAGTATGCAAGGTCAGATATAAGTGGACGTAACTTGACAACATTTTGCGAAAAAGGCAACCGATCCGTGGTACAATTATGATTCCTTTACCAAGTTAATTAGCACTATCCATTTCTAGATTAGCAACTATCCTGTACAAACATGTGGTATATCATTTAGAAGCATACAATAGTAACCATAGCAGTATTGAAATTCCATTTTCATCCGAACCATCATGTTCCATAATACGCTTACTACGATGTTGGAGCTAGCCAAGTTTCTCACTATCCGGGAGAGACGGCGATTCAATCGATTTCAACCACCGGGAATTTATTCCTAACACAAACCCAGTGTCTACCACCACGATAGCCTTAGGTCACCTTTGGTACAACTCAGTACACATTTCGGGTCCATACTCACGCCGCATAACTGGAACACCAGATGCCAGGATGCTCGAGCCAAGCCAAGCCCTTTGGGCTCACCGATCGATCGTTCCGGGAGCGCGCTGTAATCGATTCCCGGCCGAGTTGAATTACTCGGCTTCATGGTCGGAACGAATTATCCGCCAGCTAAGTGAGAGGCATGCGTTCAATCTTGTCGGAAGTTCCAACAACAGTGCGGTCCTTGATCGACACGACGGGATAGATCCACACCCAAGACCTCCATGCCTTGTTGCTTTTCTATTGACATCCCGCCTTGGTCTCCATTTACATTAACCATGGTTCTTTCCACGATAGCAATGATAACCAACCGTGCTCCGGATCCACCTATATCTCACGACGTGATGTGAAATCACCCGACTTCTACCGGTCTAAGCATGGCTAAGCATATATTCGATCCTAGACCTATACCGGTTAAAGGGGTAATATCTCGGACAAGGAATGTACATGCATCAAGTGGTTTCAATTCAACTCTTATAACCTAATGCATCAATCATAATTACGTAAGTAAACATTTGTAAATTACTTGGGAGACTTATAATGCTCCGGGCTTGCCTCACGTAAAGGAAGTAGGGCGATGGTCGACACACTCGGAAGCTCTTCGTGGTTACGCTCCACGCCGGAGTCTGCGGCTTGCGGATCCTCCTGCGGGTTCCTTCCTCTCGCTTCTTCTTCTTGAATTCCAAAGAACGTGATCTCTTCCTCCGATCCTAGATGCATGAGTATGGTATAAGTATTACGAATGCATATATGTTAACAAGTGCATCACGTTGTTTGAGTAGGTGCATATCTCTTCTCGATTATTACCTAACTACTTCTACAATGCATCGACTATGCCACAAACAGTAGCTACTTGTTTCACTCATAACTGGAGTTCTACAAATCCAAATCCAGTGATCCTAGACTTTCTGGAAAGCTTATCAAATTTTCTACAACTTTGTTATTAACCATTTTTACAGTACACATCAGTTTCAACATGCAAATCCTCACACTCTAGAATCAGTCCGAAATGACTTAACATGCAATATAAAGTAAGAATACTTCTACTTCAGGTAATCATTCAAAATTTGACAACCTAGAACCTACCAATAGTTTAAGCATACCAAATACAGTTAAGATGATATAATGGTGAAGCCCAAACTATTAATTAAATTGCCTTTATTATTTTATTTAGATATCTAGGTTAAATAATAAATATATATCAGATGTGCTTAATAAATTCTCAAAAATTTACAGAGCCTTACTAATACTATCAAAGGACTGCTATAAAAATTTCAGGTCATTTTACTAAGTAGAACATTCTATACAAAATGACAAGGCAGCAAGGCTTGAAATAGCATAAATGGAAAATCCTATTGAAAAGTGTCAACCAACAGATTTCATATTTTTCTTAGCATCCATATGGTACTAGGATTACCTCCAACAAATTTCATGAATTTTGGACTCATACTTAATTTATGAAAATTCATGCAAGGATTAACTAGTCATAAAAGAAAAATCTATAACTTTAAATCTACCCATGCACTGGTCCTCAAATTTTTACCAGAGTTCACACATGCTAAGATTAGTTCACCACAAAATTTCATAATTTTTGGAGCACAGAAACTCTAGATATAAAATAAACAAATTTGAATGCATTCAAAAGCACATTTCAAATCCCTATTTAAATCTCCAGAAATTTCTACTGTTGAACCCAAGTACATATTTTTCTTAAATACTACATTTCCTAAGGAACACAACCATATTTATTTCACAATTTTAGGAGCTCCCAAACTGATGATACAAAATTCGCAAAACAAATCAAAAAGCTGGATTCAAAATGAGTTAGCCTTCAATCATCATTGTGTCACGACAGTGGGACCACCGTCAGGGGACCCCACGCGTCAGGACACGGAGCAGAGCAGCGGCGCTGCTGGGCAATCATATGGTCAAGCGGCTCGTCGACGGCGAAGCCACGCCATGTGGTGAGGTCATCATGGTATGACCTACGTGACCTAGCGAACCTACTGAGCTACTTGGCCGGTCCTATTGCCGACCCTAGAGTCGACGGCGGCGGCCATGGCGAACGGCGGGCGGACCACCACGCAAAACCGGTGTGTGCTACGGTGGCGCAAGGTCAAGCTCGGACGAGCGTATACTACCTAAGACAAACTCAACGCGCTAGCTAACGCTGGAGAGGTGGATTTGGTGGCGCCCGGCCACGGTGACGAGGCTCGCGGGATGCTCCGGCGAGGTCGTGACGCTGCACGGCAGTGGCTTACCGGCGTCACAGGTGCAGCACAGGGCGCGGTGAGACTTCGGTGATGTCGATGGAGTGGCTGCGGTGGCGAATGGCGAGGTGGAGCGAGCCGGTGCCGGAATGGCGACGACGGGTGCTCGGCTGCAAGCGGTGGTCGCTATGCGAAGAAGGAGGCCAAGGCGGCGAAAATGGAGCGCGACAGGGTTCAAGGGCGGCCGGGGGTAGGTTAGGTTAAGCCAGCGCCCGAGCGCGTCGTGGCTCTTGGCGGACAGAGTCTCATGGCGACAGCGCGGCCATCGTCGGGGACACGCGGCGGCAATGTTCTGTGCCGGTCGGCCACGGTACATTCGCGATTCAGTTGATTCGATTTGACGGCAACAGCGATGTCCGACAAATGTGTTTTCAATCGATTTAACCGCTAAACCGTGGCTCCAACTCGTAAACCGTCTTAACAAAAATCCTAGCCCTATGTACCAGCTTCAACTTTCGTTCAAGGATCATGCTCCAATTCTCAACAGAAAGGGAGTAAAATCATGATCAAGTTCGGCTTGTCAGTCGGTCAATGAACCTAGACTTAGAAAAATTGCTTAAGTGTTGAAAACAGTGATTCGATGATTTTTGAAATCCAAATTCAAGCAGGTTAGGAGCTGAATCAGTCAAAGGCCCAAAAATCAAAGTTGTTCCTTATGTCAAACACTACAACATTGCTTTAGTGAACTCCTCCATGCAAGGTCTCTAACACCTAGTTCAACTTTAGTCAAACATGTCACTTTGAAAACATGATACATACACAAACCATGGCTAAATGACCAAACTAGCCTTAGCACTAAATACCAAAGTTGTTCCTAATGATATCCTAAGCATGTTTAAACAATTTGCAAGGTCATTTAAGCATTTCATGTAGTAGTCACTCATATAGCTATTCAGGTCAACACATGAAATATCACTTAAGTGCTTGATCATGAAATGTGGCCTTCATGAACAAGGTTCCTTTTGTTAACCTAAGTGTAGCTAAGGTGTTTTAGTGACTAGCACTACCCACTTGCATTCATTTGCACATGATCATATGCATATGTTCCAAGAAACACGGAATAACAAGCAATGTTTCATATGTTTCGATCAAATGTTTCAATTGTAAATGATGGTTTATGAATGCTTGATGCTCATGCTTATGCTATGCAAGTCAAGTTATGCAAGGCTAACACCCGAGGTGTTACAGCCCCTCCCCCTTATAAAAATCTCGTCCCGAGATTTGCAAGACCTACCATTCTTGGAAAAAGGCGGGATAAACTTCTCGTAGATAATCTTCTCTTTCCCACGTAGCATCTTGTTCACTATGATTGTTCCACACCACCTTATAGAACTTAATAATCTTACTCCTTGTCACTCTCTCCATCTCTTCTAATACTCGAATTGGTTTTTCTTCTTCATAGGTCAAATCCGATTGAAGCTTTGCACGTTGGTGGGTGCAATAGCTTCTTCCTGTACTCAAGACATTTCTTTAGTGAGAAACATGGAACACATCAAAGATTGCACTCATCTCCGGTGGAAGTTGTAACTTATATGCAACCTTCCCTTTTCGTTCCAAAATTTTGTATGACCCTACATATCTTGGTGAAAGCTTTTTTCATCCCAAATCTTTTCACGCCTTTCATGGGTGATACTCTCAAGTATACATAGTCACCCACTTCAAAAGTTAGTGGTCTTCTCCTTCCTGCGCAAGATAACTTTTCTCTGTCTTGATTGAGATGCCTTCATGTGGTGTTGGATGATACGTACTTGCTCTTCTTCGGCTTCATTTACAAAATCAATACCAAAGTATCTCCTTTCACCGGCTCAATCCAGTTCAAGGGAGTTCTGCACTTTCGCCATACAAGGCTTCAAATGGAGCCATTTTGATACTCGCTTGATAACTGTTGTTATAGGAGAATTCAGCTAAAGGTAACCATTTCTCCCATGAACCTTTTGAAGATATAACACAAGCTCTAAGTAAATCTTCTAGGATCTGGTTTACTCGCTCTCATCTCATCACGAAGTTTATGGATGATAAGTCAAACTCCGATTAGCTTGGTTCCCAAGGCTCGTGTAAGTGCTCCTGAAACGAGCTATGAACTGTGGTCCTCGATCCGAGATTATAGTCCGGGTACTCCATGCAATCTCACGATCCGGGAAACATATAACTCGTAGTATTTCCCCACGTGATATGTGGTGTGAATCGGTACAAAATGTGCTTTGATTTGGTGAGACGATCAATAATAACCCATATTGAATCATGACCTTGTGGTGTCGTTGGAAGGCCTGTGATAAAGTCCATGCTGATTTCCTCCCATTTCCATCCCGGAATAGGCAATGGCTGAAGTAATCCAAATAGTTTTCATATAGACAGCTTTTACTCTCATCGCAGCTTATCACACCTAGCAACGTGGAAATTGCGATCTCTTTTTCATCTTAGTCCACCAAAACGGGTTCTTAAATCTTGATACATTTTACTACTACCCGATGGATAGACAATTTGGACGAGTGAGCTTCTTCTAAAATTTGATTCCTTAGCTCACGGTCTTTTGGTACCACTAACCGGTCCTCAAACCATAGTACACCTCTTTCGTCCAATCTAAAATATTTGGTTTCTTGCTCTTGCATTTTTCTCTTGATGTGACTTATTCCCACATCTGCCTCATTGTAGCTCTATGATTTTGCCCTCAAGTGAACAACTGATTGTGATATTGTGTAGTACAAACAGATGTAACAAGTTGAATCCATCTTCCAGCAATGCTTCCACAGTGTTACAATGTGACTTCCGACTAAGTGCATCGGCTACTACATTTGCTTTACCCGGATGGTAATGCACCTCCAAATTATAGTCCTTAATCAATTCTAACCATCTTCGTTGTCTCATGTTCAGCTCTGGCTGGGTAAAGATATACTTGAGGCTTTTGTGGTCAGTAAAGATATGACATACATTGCCCAACAAGTAATGTCTCCATATTTTTAGTGCATGGACAACGGCTGCAAGTTCCAAATCATGTGTAGGGTAGTTGACTTCATGTTTTCTCAATTGCCGAGAGGCATATGCAATTACTCTCCCTTCTTGCATAAGCACACATCCCAAACCTATTCCTGATGCATCACAAAATACATCAAAAGGCTTTTCAATGTTTGGTTGTGCTAACACAGTCTTTGAGTCAACAAAGTTCGAGGGTGTGAAAAGTCGTTTCACATTCTCGGTGTCCATTTGTACTTCTCATCTTTCAAGTAGTTTGGTCATAGGCTTAGCTATCTTTGAGAAATCTGGAATAAACCGACGATAGTATCCAAATAACCCTAGAAAACTCCGAATTTCATGAACCGGTTGGGGCTTTCCAATCCATGACCTCTTGTACTTTGGATGGGTCTCTTGAGAGATTCCATCTCTTGATAAAATGTGACCTAAGAAAGGTACTTTGCTCATCCAAAATTCACATTTGCTAAACTTGGCATATAGCTTATGCTCCCTCAGTCTGGATAGGACAATCCTCAGATGCTCCTCATGATCGGTCTCATTTTCTGAATAAATCAATATATCATCAATAAACACGACCACAAACTTGTCAAGTTCGGGCATGAATACTGAGTTCATCAGGTACATGAAATAGGCTGGAGCATTTGTTAGTCCGAAAGACATAACCAAATACTCGTATAAGCCGTACCTCGTAGAGAAAGCAGTTTTAGGTATATCCTCCGGTCTGATCTTTATCTTATGATAACCTGACCTCAAATCAATTTTGGAGAATACCTTTGCCTTCGCTAGCTGATCGAACAAGATGTCGATGCGGGGCAATGGATATTTGTTTTTGATGGTCACAGCATTGAGTGGTCTGTAATCTACACACATTCTCAGTGACTTATCCTTCTTTTTCACAAACAAGGTGTAACACCCCAGGTGTTTGCCACCAGTTAAGCAATGGGTTTGAGCTAAAACATGGTATATTAAGTGATGATGAAGATGTCAAGGTCAACCTATGGAATTGAGCCCCGACCTAAACTTGGATATTGCACCCTTGCTTACATATAGGCCATTTTCAAGATATATGCTTGGGTGGTGTGATTGGGATATCTTCATGTGTCTCACATCAGTAACCATCTATATTGGGCACTCGAAAAGTTTCATGAAGTTTGGAATCAAAAAGTCACATGAAATGACGAGTTATGTCCTTGCTTGAATTAATTTATAAAGTGAATGGAATTCTCGATCGTCAACCAAATCTTGCAACCATGCCCAAATGACTCTAGATAAATTCTACAACAAAAGTCATGAAAGGTTTATGTTGAGCAAATGCCAAGAAAATGCTCCAATGGATCAAAAAGGATAATTTAAGCTTCATCGTGATCCTACTTTGGTCAAAGTAGAACAATAGGTTCTATGCCAGTTTTGAGGTTGGACCTTAAATGAAAGTTGTAGTCCATATCATGTAGAACAAACTTTGTTTTTTGGACCAAGAGCTGGATCAACTTGGAAATAAGTCAAACAGAGGCTTGAAGTTGGAACCTGCTGCTGATTTCAACACTTAGAATTATTCTAAGTCGGTTTAAGCTAAAAACGACGTTGGCATTCCGCGTTCTCTCCAAATTTTGCTAAGCAACTTGAGTTGGTCCAAAATAAAAGTTGAAGGTTATATGATGGAGAAAAGCATATAAAAAGTTGGGCTAAGTTTGACTTCGTTTTGAACCTCAATTTGGGTTTTTGTTCATCGCCAATTAATACGTTGACACTATTAAATTGGAGCCTAATTACCCGCTGATCCAGAGCTCTAATGACTTGGCTCCTTAAACAAGAAATGTAGAGCGTCAGGAAAGAAGCAAACTTCGTTTTGGGGCCATTGTCAAATTCGGCCCGTGGGCGTCCCTAAATACGTGTTCCACTACGGCCACTCCGTCCGCCTCGCCAGGTGTTCGCGGAACGCCCCAAAGGATGCCGCGGGCCTGTGTGGTGGCAGCCATGCGTGAGCTTGCCCCCCTCCATTGCCGACGCGTGCATCCACGCCCCTGCCTCCCTGTCGCGTCCCTGCGCCCTCCTTTAGTGAAAGCCCAGCGCCCGAGCTCCCTCTGGCTCTCTCGACCTCTCCCTCTCGCTCTCTCTCCGTAGCTTGCGCTGCAGGTGCCGAGCTGCTGTCGCCATGGGCGCCGCCACTGAGCTGAGCTGCCGCCGTCGCCTCGCTGCCTCCGAGCTTCCCCGCGTGCGCCACCACCCTCTCAGTCGTGTGCCGCTCCCCCTGCACCAATTGGCCGGTCACCGTAGCCGTTGTAGCACGCCTCTCAGTCGGGTGCCAGATCTGGGAACTTAGCAAAGTTCTTCATGATAATGTGCTTTGTTGTGAAACTTGTTTATACAAAAGTTGTAGATAATTCATGTATCTAGCTTCTATTAAAATTTGGTGTCATTTGGCCAAGTAGTTTAAGAGTTATAGCTGTTTAAAGTTGGGTTTCAGGAATGACTGCTTTCTGTCAATTGTAGACCAGTTTCTGTAAATGAGTATATTTGACTTAGTTAACTTGAGAATCATGCTAAGATGATTAAAGATGAATTGTATAAAATTTCATAAGCTTTCCATAATGTCTTCTTGCAAGTCATTTGGATTTGTGTAACTCCAGTTATAGCTAAATCTTGTAGCTGCTGTTTGCATGTCCAGAAATTGGCAGATTCTAATTATAGTGCTTGCTTGTATATTGTTAAGTGTGACGTATGCCTTGAATGATGACTGAGTTAGAGCACTTGAGATCTGGGGAAACTTGTGTCATGATTGGTGTTGTCGTCTTCTTTGCCATCTTAGCATGATAGATTGTGTGATGTTTAAGTTAAGCATCGCAAAGTACTTAAGTGTGTTAGTGTAAACTATGCTTGTCTTGCTTGCTATTTTGTGATGTGTCTCATGGTACTATTCTTCATATTTATGCACTTGCATATTGCATCTCATCTAGGTACGCTAGATGAACCACGTGAAGGACGTGATGCTGGAGCCAAACCCGAAGACAATGTTTGATGGATCTATCCCGAAGATGGAAGGACTAAGCAAGTGTTAGGATCTGAGATGTCACCAGGGTGGTGCAAGCTAACTGAACTGACTTGTGGCAGATCCCAGGCAAGCCCCGGAGCATTATAAGTCTCCTAATTTATAAAAGCAATTCTTTCTATATATGAGTTATATATTGTTGCATTAAGTTGTAGGAGTTGATTGAAACCGTTGATGCATTTATTACTATCCTTGCCTACCTTATTACCCTTTTTCCCTGTTAGGTCAAGATCGAATAATTGCTTAGCCTTGCTTAGACCGGTAGCGATCGGTGATATCCGATCACCTACATTTATAGGTGGTTACTGGAAGAATTTAGCTATGGAAAGAATGATATCCTGGAATTAACCATGTGTGATGGATAATTGGAGACCGGACGGAAAAGTTGGAGGCAACCAGACAGGGTTCTGGGGTGCTGTTAGTTTCCGTCTGTGTCGATTAAGGACCGACCGTTGTTGGCCCTCGAGTCATGTTGAACGATGCCTTACATTTAGCTGGCGGATAAAGTACCTTCCGACCGCTGGTGGGGAGATTTTTCGGGCGAGTAGATTGCCCATAGCCAAGTGCGGGCGCGGTGTGGTAGGACACGGGGGCGGGATGATAAGACCAAAGTGCAGTCGGTCGGCCCCCGGGTACATGTGGTTCCTGGCAAACTCGAGATACCTGAAAAGTTGACTCGGTGATCAATATCTCACTTTAGCGGGTGAGTGAGGTTTGTGTAAGGAATAAATCACCAGCGTTAGGAATCGATTCAATCGCCATCGCTCTCCCGGATAGTGAGCACTTGACTCGAAAGTTACTTCATCGTAGTAATTCTTATGGAACAATGATGGTTATCTGGATGGTATGGGATATGCTAAATCTAAATTGGTAATTGGATGTTATTGGTTAATCAAGTGATTGCTATAGTACAGGTGCTTACCTAGATGGATAGGCCATAATAAAGATAATGCAAAGTACTTAAAATGGTTTCTTCATGATAGCTTATGCTTTTCGCAAACAAGTCAGCTAGCCCATTAAAGAAAGCCTTGCATGATCCTTGGTGTCATTTGTTTTGGTTTCCGACGGTAAAGTCCGGCCGAGTACATTCGAGTACTCGTGGTTTATCCCACCTTGTTGCGGTGATGTTCTCGACCATTGATGATGATGGTAACTAACCACCGTGGGCTCGGTGATTCTATACTTACTTCTCATCTATATGCTTTTGTCGGATGATGTCACTATGCTAGCAATATATTTGGAACTTATATTAATGTAATCATTTGAAAGCTATGTTGTTTTCACTAAGCGGTTTTGAAACCCAAACTTGTACTATTATTTGTTAACCCCTTTGTAATATTATTTCCGCTGCAACCCGATGTATGTGATGTGTATTTGCTTAATCACGCGATCTTGGTTGTGATGTTGATTTACCGAGGTCTTTCGGGACACTCGGCGGACTACCGGGTTTATATGAGTGAAAGTATGGGTGTGTCAACGTGTTAGCGGGGACAACCATACTTGATCTTGTATAAATTGGGCGGTTCTGTCACAGCTGGTATCAGAGCGAGATTAAGCATAATACTGTCAGGTACATAGTTTTAAAAGTCAAGTTTTGGTTTTAAAAAGTCTATTTTAACTAAAACTTTAGCTACAGGCAAATTTGTCAAAACTTATTTGCAAAACTATGCTAGCGACATCTTCTTTTATGCCCAGTTAAGGACTATTAGGTGGCTATCTAAGTACTAACTTTAAGGGATGTACTTTATTGCAATTTTTCTTTCGTCGTCCATACGGCGTGCTATTGTATGGATGCCATTCGTTTGAATGGTAATGTATGGATCAATTGTCTCTACGCCCAGGTAAGTGTGAGTTGTGAGAGCATGACCGTCCAACTATCGGTCTAGGGGAGAGTTAGCTGTGGTTACTAGAATATTTACATGTTACACACATGTATATATGAAGGTACTTAATTTTGGGTATATCTACCGGGTAGCTATGGATACCAAAGTATATATATCTGGGGAGGTATATATGGAAAGTATCTTAGTTTACTACTTTTATTATGTGCTTATTTATCTCTTATGGGAATGGGCTGCAATGAATTTGCCTGCAGGTACGCTAACCACGAATGCGTAGATTGAATGTAGCTGACGACTAGCTATATATCGAGAGAGTACGTGTTATGCCACCAACCTAGAACGTGATTGCCACCTTAGGCTGGCAATTTCGTGAGGACGAATAGGACGAGCATGCATCATGATTGTGCTTGTGCATCAATATGCTTCCCTTCCTTTGTTCTAAGTACTAAGTAACTTGTGGTCGATGTATTGCACTATCTTCCTTGTGTGGAGTTAAACAAGATTGCCTTGTTCCATGTTGTTTGAATAGGAAGTGCTTGAGAAAAGTGTGTGCTTAGCCTTGCTAGAAATAATTGTGGTTACATGCTTAAACCTATAATGTCCTCTAGTTTCGCCAAGTGGTGGGTATGTATGCTTGTTATCTAATTGGTGCCATAGTTATCACCCCTTTTGTCCTTGGTAAGTATACGAGTGTTGAAGAGCGCTATCCTAGAACCGCGTCCAAGTTTTGGTAATCTCATGGTTGTCGTCTCCAATTAAGTTCTCTCGTAGGAGCCTAAGCCTGTACATGTGGTTGCTAGCCTTGAACGTTGCGCTACGAAGACCTTTATCCATGCCTTTGCTTGACCTTAGGCCCAAGCTTGATTCCCTTGAATGCTTGCATGTATCGTGGTTGTCCCGCTCCTGTGTGGGAGGACATTGCTCAAAAATCCTTGTTAGATCTCATTGCTCCTTCTTCTTCTGATGAGCTGGTGCAATGCGAATCGCTATCTACCCTGCTTTAGAACCTTTTCCTCGCAGATCATGTCGTTGCCTTATCAACCAAATCCTTAGTCAGTGCCTTGGCTCTGTCCCTTGAATCTTGTTTATTTTGTCTCCAACCTTCCCACGTCTCGGGATGTCTATCAGTCTTGGTCTCATGTTGTTGCTCAACATGACCGGATCTTATGATAATCTTTCATCTGGTAATCACCTTGGTAGACGCGAGGCGTGCGTGGAATTTAAACAAGAATCTCATACTTAGTTGTCTTTAGCAATTAAGCTATGTTCTCTTGCATTGTGTTTTGATCTTCGGATCCCCTGTTTGTTGACTGCCAACCTTGTGACTACCTTTGTTTGTTGTCCCTCCTTTGCATAGTGCTTGCTCCTATGCAACCCAATTTATGCCATGTGAGATTTCTTGTGGGTTGTATGTTCAGTAATGGTGCCACGATTAGCGATCTATGGTGCCGCGACGAAACCGAGAGCCCCTGTGGGTGCACACACAAGGCTGTGCTGCTCGGCACGCGCTGGTATCGAGGTTTCTAGTCATGATCCATTGCAGAACTACACCAATATGTTATTCTCACTTGAGCTCTTCCTTGGTTATCTCTCCTCATCATGTCAAGAGATCTATATGTCGAACTAGATGCAATAGGACTCCCTTTTTAAGTCGTCCAACGGTTAACCTTTGAAGAACAGGTCACTAATAGGAGCATAAACAGACTGCAAGAGGTGGTAGATAAGTGACTCTACTCGACGTGACTGTCCCTGTAATGATGTCGATCATCTAGTGAGCAACTTATGTCATTTTCATTGGATCAGAAAGGTGCACCACACTTAAGGTTGAACAAGTTATCAGTTGGAAGGTAAATGGACCAAGATATTATGTGCTGTAATAGGTCACCTGGTATATATGAGTTCCTGTCTAAGTTCTCAATCTTAGGTGCATAAGGATCACGTAGACGAACCGACCTTCTTTGGTGTGACCCCCTTTTCTGCTGACTTCAATGGCGACCATCTGTAGGCTTCGACCACAAATTTTTATTGTCAAGAGTAAAGATTTGGAACCTTTTTAGTGTTGAGGGACAACTGATTTGTTACCAGTAGGAAAGTTAGTCTTCAGTTAGGTAACGACTATTTGGTAACTATGAAGGCCAGATCTCACAGAACAATGTTGATCAAGGAAACAACAAAACTGGCCCTGCAATGCAAGTGCTACTTCTTCTGCAAATGTGCTATCAAGTCAATTCCATCTTTGACAATCACGTATGTAGTACAAGACGTTGTATCGGCTAGGTAGGAGCTAGAGAAAGCACGTCCCTAGTTTTTAGTCATCATCTTTGTGCCCCAAGGTGCCACTAACACATGTGTCCAGACTCTATTGGATGAAGTGCCGAAGGATATATAGGAATGGTTCCTTGTCAATGTAGAAATACCCTACATGTGGAATAATGTTTTGTGTCCTGCGAAAACAGCCCACAAGTCCAATGCTTGTGCATAGTCAAGTTGGTGTCTAGAACGATGGTTGAAGTGTTACCTAAGAAGCATGACAGGAAGACTATAGCCTCCATCCTCGGCTAGAGAAAAGTTGCTACTACTATGAGAAGTATTAGAGAGTGCAAAACACACACCTCAACGTGTGAAGCAAAGAAAAGGGAGAACACAAAATCTGTCCAGATTTTGTGGCACTAAACCGGTTATCTTCAAGGTTGCGATTAGTGACTCAAACGAAGTTGAATTGACCCCAAACTTGGTGATCTCATTCTTTGCTTAGGACCCTTCAATGTCCTAAGTTGGTTTGAGTATTGGCTGAGTAAAACATCAGATTTGAGAGATACCTTGTCGGCTCGGTTGCTGCCATTTCAGAACACAACAGTTTTGGTAGAGGAATTATTTGGATGGTCAAACGGTGTCCGTTTGAGTTGATTTTTGGTGAGTAGTTAGAAGACCCATGGATCTACAAGATCACCAAATTTTGTGCATATTGGAGCAGTAGTTTGTGAGATATGAATAGAAAACAAAAGGGTACAGAATCTGCAATTTCGCTGTGACTGCGATCATCATTTGCATTAAACGGTTGTGTTTGTAATTCATGCCAAGGAATTACAACTTGTAGGTATATTGCTGATTAGACAACCCTCCATGCCCTAGAGAAGACTCCTTGCACCCATGTTTGTGCCGTACCTTTGTCCTCTCGTATCGATAATAGTTGAGCAGTCAAGATGTTCTACAAGTCAACTTGTGCCGTTGCAAGTCAAAAATAGATTGGAAGGGTGTCAAACCGCAGGTTTTTGGATTATGAGTTTTGAGATATTGATTGGCCTTAGAATGGAAGCCTCGACGACAAATGTAGTAAGAAAGCTGGTTTTGCTACGATGCAAGTCAACCTAACTTGCTATGCAACTGCACCACGAAGGCAAATTGTACTCAACCTACTTGGTAGTGAACTAGTCCCTAGTTTTGTGATTACTTGCAACTTGTGTTGTCCTCCAAGCCTTGCTAACATCCTTCTACGTCAATGGTTCTCCAATGCTGACATGCCTTTGGTACCTTATGTGTGTTTTTACCCAAGAGGTTGCATCAGATTCAACCTAGATCACTGTTGCAACTTGGATACGAAGGCTCCCTAAGGAATGATCATCGAGAACGTTGAGCCGACAGAGTCAGCAACTATGTTTACCACTCACTCAGCAGACTCAGACCATACAATATTGTATCAAAGAAAGAGCACTGCGCACATGGAACATTATGTAGCTTTTTATCAGTTGACATCTGAGTGATTACACCGCTACAACCAGTTTGGATATTGGTTAACTAGCTTCTCATACCCTCAAAGGATGTTTACCCCATCTATGATCACATCCTTTATGAGAAGTTGTGCTCAAGCCACTTTAATAGAGAACTGCTTTTCAAACCTTGGGAACAAATATAGCATCGTTACAAGGAATATCCATCAACCGACTACGGTCTAGTGCAAAGTCCATAAGGTCTGTGCTATATCCACTTGGGAAGTAGATGCTGCAAGTATTTAGTCTATGTTTGTATCGCTCTTCGTACATCAAGGGCGAAGTACGTAGGACATTGCTATCTTGGATTCCTCCCAAAGTAACAATACTTCATGAAGGCCAACGAAGGAAATTCTTCAGACAAAACTTACTACAAAGGACAAGTATCAGAAAGTGTCTTGACCAAATTAGCCTCTCTTATGCTTGAAGCTATGTAGCCTAAAGCTCTGGCTGATATTGGAAACTGGTAGCATGTCTCTCTTCCATAAAAGTCTTTCGTCCTGAATCTCGGGACGCGATTCTTTTAAGGAGGGAGGGCTGTAACACCCCAGGTGTTTGCCACCAGTTAAGCAATGGGTTTGAGCTAAAACATGGTATATTAAGTGATGATGAAGATGTCAAGGTCAACCTATGGAATTGAGCCCCGACCTAAACTTGGATATTGCACCCTTGCTTACATATAGGCCCTTTTCAAGATATATGCTTGGGTGGTGTGATTGGGATATCTTCATGTGTCTCACATCAGTAACCATCTATATTGGGCACTCGAAAAGTTTCATGAAGTTTGGAATAAAAAAGTCACATGAAATGACGAGTTATGTCCTTGCTTGAATTAATTTATAAAGTGAATGGAATTCTCGATCGTCAACCAAATCTTGCAACCATGCCCAAATGACTCTAGATAAATTCTACAACAAAAGTCATGAAAGGTTTATGTTGAGCAAATGCCAAGAAAATGCTCCAATGGATCAAAAAGGATAATTTAAGCTTCATCGTGATCCTACTTTGGTCAAAGTAGAACAATAGGTTCTATGCCAGTTTTGAGGTTGGACCTTAAATGAAAGTTGTAGTCCATATCATGTAGAACAAACTTTGTTTTTGGACCAAGAGCTGGATCAACTTGGAAATAAGTCAAACAGAGGCTTGAAGTTGGAACCTGCTGCTGATTTCAACACTTAGAATTATTCTAAGTCAGTTTCGCTAAGCAACGACGTTGGCATTCCGCGTTCTCCAAATTTTGCTAAGCAACTTGAGTTGGTCCAAAAATAAAAGTTGAAGGTTATATGATGGAGAAAAGCATATAAAAAGTTGGGCTAAGTTTGACTTCGTTTTGAACCTCAATTTGGGTTTTTGTTCATCGCCGTTAATACGTTGACACTATTAAATTGGAGCCTAATTACCCGCTGATCCAGAGCTCTAATGACTTGGCTCCTTAAACAAGAAATGTAGAGCGTCAGGAAAGAAGCAAACTTCGTTTTGGGGCCATTGTCAAATTCGGCCCGTAGACGTCCTAAATACGTGTTCCACTACGGCCACTCCGTCGCCCGCCAGGTGTTCGCGGAAACGCCCCAAAGGATGCCGCGTGGCCTGTGCGTGGCAGCCATGCGTGAGCTTGCCCCCCTCCATTGCCGACGCGTGCATCCACGCCCCTGCCTCCCTGTCGCGTCCCTGCGCCCTCCTTTAGTGAAAGCCCAGCGCCCGAGCTCCCTCTGGCTCTCTCTGACCTCTCCCTCTCGCTCTCCAGAGCTTGCGCGCGGGTGCCAGAGCGCGGTCGCCATGGGCGCCGCCGCTGAGCTTGCCGCCGTCGCGTCCTCGCTGCCTCCGAGCTTCCCCGCGTGCGCCACCACCCTCTCAGTCGTGTGCCGCTCCCCCTGCACCAATTGGCCGGTCACCGTAGCCGTTGTAGCACGCCTCTCAGTCGGGTGCCAGATCTGGGAACTTAGCAAAGTTCTTCATGATAATGTGCTTTGTTGTGAAACTTGTTTATACAAAAGTTGTAGATAATTCATGTATCTAGCTTCTATTAAAATTTGGTGTCATTTGGCCAAGTAGTTTAAGAGTTATAGCTGTTTAAAGTTGGGTTTCAGGAATGACTGCTTTCTGTCAATTGTAGACCAGTTTCTGTAAATGA
The DNA here is from genome assembly GCA_904845875.1 of Miscanthus lutarioriparius. Classification (NCBI taxonomy): domain Eukaryota; kingdom Viridiplantae; phylum Streptophyta; class Magnoliopsida; order Poales; family Poaceae; genus Miscanthus; species Miscanthus lutarioriparius. Next base: position 34,233,779 of record CAJGYO010000012.1, read on the forward strand.
GTATATTTGACTTAGTTAACTTGAGAATCATGCTAAGATGATTAAAGATGAATTGTAGAAAATTTCATAAGCTTTCCATAATGTCTTCTTGCAAGTCATTTGGATTTGTGTAACTCCAGTTATAGCTAAATCTTGTAGCTGCTGTTTGCATGTCCAGAAATTGGCAGATTCTAATTATAGTGCTTGCTTGTATATTGTTAAGTGTGACGTATGCCTTGAATGATGACTGAGTTAGAGCACTTGAGATCTGGGGAAACTTGTGTCATGATTGGTGTTGTCGTCTTCTTTGCCATCTTAGCATGATAGATTGTGTGATGTTTAAGTTAAGCATCGCAGTACTTAAGTGTGTTAGTGTAAACTATGCTTGTCTTGCTTGCTATTTTGTGATGTGTCTCATGGTACTATTCTTCATATTTATGCACTTGCATATTGCATCTCATCTAGGTACGCTAGATGAACCACGTGAAGGACGTGATGCTGGAGCCAAACCCGAAGACAATGTTTGATGGATCTATCCCGAAGATGGAAGGACTAAGCAAGTGTTAGGATCTGAGATGTCACCAGGGTGGTGCAAGCTAACTGAACTGACTTGTGGCGGATCCTGTGCAAGCCCTGAGCATTATAAGTCTCCTAATTTATAAAAGCAATTCTTTCTATATATGAGTTATATATTGTTGCATTAAGTTGTAGGAGTTGATTGAAACCGTTGATGCATTTATTACTATCCTTGCCTACCTTATTACCCTTTTTCCCTGTTAGGTCAAGATCGAATAATTGCTTAGCCTTGCTTAGACCGGTAGCGATCGGTGATATCCGATCACCTACATTTATAGGTGGTTACCGGAAGAATTTAGCTATGGAAAGAATGATATCCTGGAATTAACCATGTGTGATGGATAATTGGAGACCGGACGGAAAAGTTGGAGGCAACTGCATGTGGTTCTGGGGTGCTTTTAGTTTCCGTCTCAGGTTTATTAAGGACCGACCGTTGTTGGCCCTCGAGTCATGTTGAACGATGCCTTACATTTAGCTGGCGGATAAAGTACCTTCCGACCGCGAAGTCGGGAGATTTTTCGGGCCGAGTAGATTGCCCATGACAAGCCGTGTCTTGGGAGGAGCAGTGTGGTAGGACACGGGCGGGATGATAAGACCAAAGTGCGATCGGTCGGCCCCGGGTACATGTGGTTCTGCAAACTCGAGATACCTGAAAAGTTGACTCGGTGATCAATATCTCACTTTAGCGGGTGAGTGAGGTTTGTATAAGGAATAAATCACCACCGGTTAGGAATCGATTCAATCGCCATCGCTCTCCGGATAGTGAGCACTTGACTCGAAAGTTACTTCATCGTAGTAATTCTTATGGAACAATGATGGTTATCTCTGGATGGTATGGGATATGCTAAATCTAAATTGGTAATTGGATGTTATTGGTTAATCAAGTGATTGCTATAGTACAGGTGCCTTACCTAGATGGATAGGCCATAATAAAGATAATGCAAAGTACTTAAAATGGTTTCTTCATGATAGCTTATGCTTTTCGCAAACAAGTCAGCTAGCCCATTAAAGAAAGCCTTGCATGATCCTTGGTGTCATTTGTTTTGGTTTCCGACGGGTAAGTCTGGCTGAGTACATTCGAGTACTCAGGGTTTATCCCACCTTGTTGCAGGTGATGTTCTCGACCTGTTGATGATGGTGGCTAACCACCGGTGGGCTCGGTGATTCTATACTTACTTCTCATCTATATGCTTTTGTCGGATGATGTCACTATGCTAGCAATATATTTGGAACTTATATTAATGTAATCATTTGAAAGCTATGTTGTTTTTACTAAGCGGTTTTGAAACCCAAACTTGTACTATTATTTGTTAACCCCTTTGTAATATTATTTCCGCTGCAACCTGATGTATGTGATGTGTATTTGCTTAATCACGCGATCTTGGTTGTGATGTTGATTTACCGAGGTCTTTCGGGACACTCGGCGGACTACCGGGTTTATATGAGTGAAAGTATGGGTGTGTCAACGTGTTAGCGGGGACAACCATACTTGATCTTGTATAAATTGGGCGGTTCTGTCACACAAGGCTGGACATCCCCACGGAGATGAGCTAGGTTGGATAAGACCCTTGTCCAATAGATCTTGCAATTGGACCTTAAGTTCCACTAACTCATTGGGTGGCATTCTATAGGGCCTTCTGGATATGGGTGCAGTACCTGGCACTAATTCAATCTTAAATTCCACGTCCCTATCCGGTGGTAGACCTGGTAATTCCTCTGGAAATACATCCGGAAACTCACAAACCACTGGGATATCACATATTGTGGTGGTTTGGATAGCACAGGCTAAATGTTGGGGTTTGAAATCGCGGGAGAGTGGGACTAGAAAAGCATTCCCTCCCGTGGGTTCTCTCAACATAATAGTGCGGGTGCTAGTGTCAATAAGAACACCATGATCCTTCATCCAATTCATGCCTAAGATTACACTTATTGATAACCCGGGCAATATTATCAAATCCGTGGTGTACTCCCTCCCTTGTATCACGATGAGTACATTTTTGACTATCTTTTTGGTAATAACAGTACCCCCTGCTGAACTTATGTTAAAACCCCCTTTGTTTACTTCAATTATTTCTTGACCATGTCTAGATGCAAATGCTTGACTCATAAATGAATGAGAAGCTCCCGAATCAAATAAAACAACAGCAGGACACTTGTTGACAAGAAACATACCAGCCGTGACAACTTCTCCGGCGGGCACCTCTTCTACAGCGGTATAATGCACTTGTCCCTGACGTGCCCTGGCATTCACCTGCCTCTGATTGTTCTGATTTGGGTTGCCATTCCTCTTGGGGTGGGGACATTCCTTGGACCAATGACCCAGTTGGTTGCAGTTGAAACATGGTTGATTACTTCTGAATCCTGTGGAGCTGTCCTGATTGCCATTTCCTTTTGGTAAGGCAATAGTGAACGCCTTACGGAATGGTTTCTGTGGCCTGTTATTCTGAGCTTTCGGTGGTGGAGGCCTAAACTTGGGTGCAGGTGGACGGAATTGTGGCCTAGCTGCGATAGGCGCTTTTGACTGGAAAGATCCGGATGCACCGGCCTCATAGGCCCTCTTGCGACCTTTAGCAACTGCATGCATGTTGTTGTGGTTTTCTTGGGTCAAGGCATCACTAATAAACTCGTTGTACGTGGTACATCGAGAATTTGCCATAGTCTTCATCAGTTTGGTACCCAACCCTCGCTTGAAACTCTCTATCTTTTTCTCTTCAGTATCCACAAAACCGGGAGCATATCTTGACAAGTTGTTGAATGCGTGCATATACTCAGTGAGTGACTTTGTTCCCTGAGTGAGCCTCATAAATTCGGCTGCTTTCATGCGCATCAGGCCCGGGGGAATATGATGTCCCCTAAAAGCCAGCTTGAATTGTTCCCAGGTCACTCGTGCATTAGCAGGCAGAGACGACAGGAAGTGTGTCCACCAGATCCCTGCTGGTCCTTGCAATTGGTGAGAAGCATACTCTGCTTTCAGATGCTCCGTGACCCTCAACAGACGGAATTTCTGCTCAATGGTATTCAACCACTCATCGGCCTGCAGTGGTTCCTCAGCCACCTTGAAGATTGGAGGCTTCGTGTCCAGAAACTCCTTGAATGTATTGTGCTGATTTGGCTCGACCCCTGGTTGCTGTGGGTGGCCACGAGCAGTGTTTTGCGCGATAAGGCGCAAAGCTTCTTCCATTGTCCTTTGGCTCCCCAAGAACTGAGCAAAGAACTCCTGAGCAGACGGCGGCGGTGGTGGTGGTAAGTCATCACCATTGCCATCATGACTGCTACCAGCTCCAGCACGGGCGCGCGTCATCTGTGAAGTTGCAACAATAAGCGATTATTGGTTGATGTCAAGAGATTGCAGATGAATCATAATCATGCCAAACTGAAATTACTGGAGAAATTCTCAAATTCACAATAAAAACAGAGGCATAACAATTCATTCTCGCAACATGGCATCCCCAATTTGACCACTTATCGCGCTCATAATGCATGCAAAGTTAAATCGTGATCACCAACAAGGAACGGAATTGCATTGATGTTCAACAAAAGGTGCACTTAATCAACATTACATGATAGTCTGGTTACTAATGCCAAATTCGAGCTACAGGTCCATTACATGAATAAAGGTGATACATTAGTCCTTCCACTAAGTGCTAAGCGATCTAATCCTCATCGTGATCACTATCGAGGTCAGACGCAAGATCATCTCCTTCCTCCGGTTCTACTTCTTCTTCAGGCTCCACTTCTTCTTCTCCTTCCTCGTACCCTTCTAGATCCATTTCTGTGGCTCCAGGTGGGACATAAGGGTGGAGCTGATTGTTCAGAAGATGAACCTCTTCATGCAGATTATCGTTGTATTCTTCCGCATTAGCCAGCTGCTGTCCTAGCTCAAACTGTCGAGCTCTTAGGACATCTTCCCTTGTCCAAGCTGCATTTCGCTGGTGAGTTAACCGAGTCATTTCTTCAGTGAGCCTCTCGATCTCGGCGTCGTGCTCCCTCTGAAGCTGACGTCGGTCCTCGCGGGCATGACCAAGAGCACCAGACACACGTCTGAGGCTACCTTCAACTCCATCCAACACTCTCATCATTGCGAACATGGCGCTCATGGAAGGGTTATCACCATTTCGCCTTTCCACCGCACCAATCTCCAAAGATTTTCCTCTTGTCTGCTGCACGCCATGAGTCGCTGGAGGGTTACCTCTTGGAAAGACTCCAACCAAAGCGGCTGCCAGGCTCCAGAGGAAAACGATCCATGATGTCCCTCAGATCCCAAAGGCTGCCACCGCCACCGCTTGCTTCAGCAGCCCCGCCAGTTGACTCATAACACCAGCTGTCCACTCGTAATCGTCACCTCGGGGACGAACAACGCCTCCACAAGAATTAAGAGACCTTCCCCAACTGCTCATTCGCCCGAAGTAGCGGGGTTCCATTCCATCGGATAGCCTACATAATCGAGCACTCTCCACAAGAGTGTAGGAATCCCAAACTCTCCAAGGAACGTGTGACGTTGATTTGGTGCGTGGAGCAAGGCGACGGCGGGGAGCTCTACCTCCGGTGGACTTATGAAAGCGGTCTGCTTTGTGCGTGCCATCTGCACCATTAACATGTACCCTTTGTGAGACAATGCCGTAATGGATAAGAGTTACATAACCGAGTAAGAATTTTATAAGGGGAGGAACAATGTAATTATGTGAATGGTAATTATCATGATGCATGCTCGCTCAGACGTCCTCACAAACTTAGGAAAAATTTGTTTCTAGCGGTAGACACGGTGGCATACATACGTTTTTCTCATAAATAGCGTAACTAGTCGAGCTACACGTTTCAATCATTAGTGTACCGCATAAGATCTCATTTCAACCCTAAACCCATAATGAATATGCGTAATGTAATCGTAAATACTTCCATATATGTATACCCATACATATACTTCCGTATCAATCTACCCGACAATAATTTAACCCACAATTAAATCGTACCATATACACATGCAAGCATGCATACATAGCCGTACTAAAGCTACTCTTCCCGACCGCACGCTCACATCTTGCGGTCATACACTCATCTTACCTTGGCGTAGAGGCATTTGATCCATACATTACCATTCAAGTGAATGGCATCCATACAATAGCACGCCAGATGATGGACGACGTAAGTAAAACCCCATGTTAGTACTTAAATAGCCACCTAATAGTCCTTAATTTGGGCATAAGGAAAGTGATCATTGGCACACTTTAGATTTTAAATACCTATTATATAACTATTAGTTGCTAGAGAAGGGTTTTCGGAAACAAAAACTTTTGTTTTAAATACACTTGTGACAATTAACGTTGAATCTTGCTCGATGCCACCGTCATGAGAACCGACCAATTTATAAGAATACAAGTACAATGGCAATCCATAAGCGGTCGCACTATCATACTTGAACCCATATAAACCCGGTAGTCCGTCGAGTACCACGGCGGGTCTCGATAAATGATTTACAACAACCAAGATCGTACAGAGATTCAACATACATGCCACATATTACATAAAGTTCACAGATACTTTTCATCATCGTAGTCTGAATAAAAGTTATTACAAACCGAGTTTGATAAATAAAGCGGAAGCAAATAAGTTCAAGATAAAGTTTCCAACATAGTTTGATACGATTGCCAAGCTAGATCACGGTCCACAAAAGCAAGGATAGGAATTACTAAAGAAGCACGCCCAAGGCTTACTCCTCATCCACAATGGATAGAAGCAACTCTTGCAATAACCATGATACACACGGTGCCATCTCGCAACAATGGGAAAATAAACCACGAGTACGAGAAGGTACTCATTAGACTTACCATCATGAACCGAAATAAAATGACTCCAAGGAGTATGCAAGGTGTATAAGTGGACGAATTTGACAACATTTTGCGAAAAAGGCAACTGATCCGTGGTACAATTATGATTCCTTTACCAAGTTAATTAGCACTATCCATTTCTAGATTAGCAACTATCCTGTGCCAAACATGTGGTATATCATTTAGAAGCATACAATAGTAACCATAGCAGTATTGAAATTCCATTTTCATCCGAACCATCATGTTCCATAATACAGCTTACTACGATGTTGGAGCTAGCCAAGTTTTCTCACTATCCGGAGAGACGGCGATTCAATCGATTTCAACCAAATTGAAATTTATTCCTAACACAAACCCAGTCTACCACCACGATAGCCTTAGGTCACCTTTGGTACAACTCAGTACACATTTCAAGGGGTCCATACTGCGCCGCACAATCTAGAACACCAGATGCCGGGATGCTCGAGGCAAAGCACGCCCTTGGGCTCGATCGATCGTTCCCGGAAGGAGCGCACAATGTGAACGATTCCGGCCCGAGTTGAATTACTCGGCCAGCGGTCGGAACGAATTATCCGGCCAGCTAAGTGAGAGGCATGCGTTCAATCTTGTCAGAAGTTCCAACAACGGTACGGTCCTTGATCGACACAGACGGGGATAGATCCACACCCAAGACCTCCATGCCTTGTTGCTTTTCTATTGACATCCCGCCCGGTCTCCATTTACATTAACCATGGTTCTTTCCACGATAGCAATGATAACCAACCGTGCTCCGGTATCCACCTATATCTCGCAGTGACAGGAAATCACCCGACTTCTACCGGTCTAAGCATGGCTAAGCATATATTCGATCCTGGACCTATACCGGTTAAAGGGGTAATATCTGGACAAGGAATGTACATGCATCAAGTGGTTTCAATTCAACTCTTATAACCTAATGCATCAATCATAATTACGTAAGTAAACATTTGTAAATTACTGGGAGACTTATAATGCTCCGGGGCTTGCCTCACAGAAAGGAAGTAGGGCGATGGTCAGGACACTCCTAAGCTCTTGAGGGTTCTGCTCCACGCCTTCGGAGTCTGCGCTACTTACTTGCGATCCTCCTGCGGGTTCCTTCTCTCTCCTTCTTCAATTCCAACAACGTGATCTCTTCCTCCGATCCTAGATGCATGAGTATGGTATAAGTATTACGAATGCATATATGTTAACAAGTGCATCACGTTGTTTGAGTAGGTGCATATCTCTTCTCGATTATTACCTAACTACTTCTACAATGCATCGACTATGCCACAAACAGTAGCTACTTGTTTCACTCATAACTGGAGTTCTACAAATCCAAATCCAGTGATCCTAGACTTTCTGGAAAGCTTATCAAATTTTCTACAACTTTGTTATTAACCATTTTTACAGTACACATCAGTTTCAACATGCAAATCCTCACACTCTAGAATCAGTCCGGAAATGACTTAACATGCAATATAAAGTAAGAATACTTCTACTTCAGGTAATCATTCAAAATTTGACAACCTAGAACCTACCAATAGTTTAAGCATACCAAATACAGTTAAGATGATATAATGGTGAAGCCCAAACTATTTATTAAATTGCCTTTATTATTTTATTTAGATATCTAGGTTAAATAATAAATATATATCAGATGTGCTTAATAAATTCTCAAAAATTTACAGAGCCTTACTAATACTATCAAAGGACTGCTATAAAAATTTCAGGTCATTTTACTAAGTAGAACATTCTATACAAAAATGACAAGGCAGCAAGGCTTGAAATAGCATAAATGGAAAATCCTATTGAAAAGTGTCAACCAACAGATTTCATATTTTTCTTAGCATCCATATGGTACTAGGATTACCTCCAACAAATTTCATGAATTTTGGACTCATACTTAATTTATGAAAATTCATGCAAGGATTAACTAGTCATAAAAGAAAAATCTATAACTTTAAATCTACCCATGCACTGGTCCTCAAATTTTTACCAGAGTTCACACATGCTAAGATTAGTTCACCACAAAAATTTCATAATTTTTGGAGCACAGAAACTCTAGATATAAAATAAACAAATTTGAATGCATTCAAAAGCACATTTCAAATCCCTATTTAAATCTCCAGAAATTTCTACTGTTGAACCCAAGTACATATTTTTCTTAAATACTACATTTCCTAAGGAACACAACCATATTTATTTCACAATTTTAGGAGCTCCCAAACTGATGATACAAAATTCGCAAAACAAATCAAAAACTGGATTCAAAATGAGTTAGCCTTCAATACTGCTGTCGCTGACAGGTGGGACCCGCTGGTCAGGGGACCCCACGCGTTAGGGACACGGAGCAGAGCAGCGGCGCTGCTGGGCACTGCGCGGCTGCGGCTCGTCGACGGCGAGCTTCGCCGGCGGTGAGGTCATCATGGTATGACCTCGTGACTGGCGAACCTCTTCGAGCTACTTGGCGGTCCTATTGCCGACCCTAGAGTGGCACGGCGGCGGCCATGGCGAACGGCGGGGCGGACCACGGCAAAACGCCGGTGTGGGCTACGGTGGCGCAAGGTCAAGCTCGGACGAGCGTATACTACCTAAGACAAACTCAACGCGCTAGCTAACGCCTGGAGAGGTGGACGGTGGCTTTCCGGCCACGGTGACGAGGCTCGCGGGGATGCTCCGGCGAGGTCGTGCAGCAACACGGTGGCTTACCGGGCGCAAGGGTGGAGCACAAAGGTGCGGTGAGACTTCGGTGATGTCGATTGGAGTGGCTGCGGTGGCGAATGGCGAGGTGGAGCGAGCCGGTGCGGTAATGGCGACGACGGGTGCTCGGCTACCGCGGTGGTCGCTATGCGCGAAGAAGGAGGCCGAGGCGGCGAAAATGGAGCGCCGAAGTGGGTCGGAGACGTGGCGGGGTTAAGGTCAGCGCCAGCGCGTCGTGGCCTCTGCGACAGAGTGTTTGGCGGCGACGCGGCGTCGTCCGGGACACGCTGGGCGGCAATGTTCTGTCTTGGTCGGCCACCGTACTTTGTACATTCGCGATTTAGTTGATTCGAGACGAAAGCAAATGATGTCGACAACAGACGTTTTCAAATCGATTTAATCGCTAAACCGTGGCTCCAACTCGTAAACCGTCTTTACAAAAATCCTAGCCCTATGTACCAGCTTCAACTTTCGTTCAAGGATCATGCTCCAATTCTCAACAGAAAGGGAGTAAAATCATGATCAAGTTCGGCTTGTCAGTCGGTCAATGAACCTAGACTTAGAAAAATTGCTTAAGTGTTGAAAACAAAGGATTCGATGATTTTGAAATCCAAATTCAAGCAGGTTAGGAGCTGAATCAGTCAAAGGCCCAAAAATCAAAGTTGTTCCTTATGTCAAACACTACAACATTGCTTTAGTGAACTCCTCCATGCAAGGTCTCTAACACCTAGTTCAACTTTGGTCAAACATGTCACTTTGAAAACATGATACATACACAAACCATGGCTAAATGACCAAACTAGCCTTAGCACTAAATACCAAAGTTGTTCCTAATGATATCCTAAGCATGTTTAAACAATTTGCAAGGTCATTTAAGCATTTCATGTAGTAGTCACTCATATAGCTATTCAGGTCAACACATGAAATATCACTTAAGTGCTTGATCATGAAATGTGGCCTTCATGAACAAGGTTCCTTTTGTTAACCTAAGTGTAGCTAAGGTGTTTTAGTGACTAGCACTACCCACTTGCATTCATTTGCACATGATCATATGCATATGTTCCAAGAAACACGGAATAACAAGCAATGTTTCATATGTTTCGATCAAATGTTTCAATTGTAAATGATGGTTTATGAATGCTTGATGCTCATGCTTATGCTATGCAAGTCAAGTTATGCAAGGCTAACACCCGAGGTGTTACAGGGGTCGGGCGAGGCGGAGCCCGCGGCCTTAGTGTCAACTGAGGCGAAGCCAACCCTCGGGGGTCTGACGAGGCGGAGCAGCGCCTAGCCTTGGTGGTCAGTCGAGGCAGAGCCCAGCAAGAGGTGTAGTCGCGCTCTTGACTGCTCAGATGAATCAATCGTTGATGGTTATTGGTTCCTCCTCTTCAGGTACCCTAGTATTGGTCCCCGACAGTGGCCCCCGAGCCCCCGGAGGATTTGGGTAGAATCTCCTGGGGGGTTTTTTGACTTGCCAGTGGGTGCGCGCGAGCGCACCCGGTGGGTGTAGCCCCCGAGCCTGCGGAGGAGTAGAATACTCCTTCGGAGGTTTTTCGAAAGGGATGACTCTAGGGGCCCTGGCCTTCTTTTGTTGCCCACGGCGTGTTCTGGGAATGTTGATTCCTTCTTGCCGCGGTCGGACCCTTTGCGGGTATGGCTGTGAGTTTTGGTGATTCGTTAGCTGGATGGTTCGATTGGGGTCCCGGTATCCCGTTCATGGGGATCTGGCTAGGGTCAGCCTGGCTGAGACCCGATCGTGGGCCGAGATGTCCGTGGCGCCAATGCGCCTGGGTCTGGCTGCTTGCGGGGCTCATCCCTTTTCATCCCTTATCGTAAGGGTCCCTAGAGCGGCTGTCGAACCCGTTGATGGGCCAACCGTCAAACTCCTAGGCCTAGACGGGCCATAGAGGTGTTTTTTGATCCGTATTCCTCTTACTCGTAACGAGTCGTGGCCTGCCCGGGGAGGCGAAACATCCAGCGCGTCTTCCGAGGGAAAGGATAGGGATTGCATGCGCATATCTCGCGGCATGATGTTATAGCAGATCATGGCGGGCGTGGAGATCTAGGTGGACGGTTGGTTTCCTCGCTTCGTCGCCCCTATAAAACCAAAGGGTTCATCCTCAGGGTTTCATACCTTGCCTTCTTGCCTTCGCATCTGTAACGTCTGCCGCCAATCGCATAGGCTTCCTACATCCGTGTCCTAGCCGCCATCGAGCTCACGTTCACCCACCCCCATCTTCCAATGGATCCATGGTGTCGCTCTGACATCATGTTCCAGCGTATGGAGGGCCTCGTCCGTCGTGGTCTTCTCTGCGCGTGGACCGTGGACGAGTGGCTACTGCCAGTGAGGAGGACGTGCCGTTGCCGCCCGCCGACTATGTGGTATCGTTCGCACACTTCCATGAGCGTGGGTTAGCTACCCCTGCTCACGGATTTCTTCGGAGGCTGCTGCACTACTACAAGATTGAGCTGCATCACCTCAATCCCAACAGAATCCAGCACATGGCGGCGTTCGTCGCCCTGTGTGAGGGATTCCTGGGGATTAGTCCCCACTTTGATCTGTGGCGGCACTTCTTCGCCGTTACCCTCTAGAAGAAGAGGGAGAAGAAGCAGGAGCTGAATACGCCACTGGGACATGCCAGCATCCACCTTCGGAACAACCGGGTCGGCGAGTACCCGTCGATGTGTCTGTCGACCTTGAACAAAGGGTGGCATTCACATTGGTTCTATCTCAAGAATGACATTGCCGCCCCCTACCGGAGTTCTCCGGGCGCTTAATCGAAGAGGCCCCGGATTCGTGGAAGTGGGGTGTCCCGGAGAAGGACAAGAAGAAGATTTGGGACCACCTCGTCGCCATCCGTATCCTGAAGGAGAGGGACCTAAAGGGGTCGGGCATCATCGGGGCCTACCATGTGAGGAGGGTGGCACCGCTGATGAGGCGCATGCTTCCACTGTATACGATGGCACCTGAGGCGTCATTCGTCGGGACGGTGCTGGCCGAGGGAGCGTTGTCCCCCTCCGAAGTCGCGTAGCGCATCAAGGAGGCGATGGAGCCATCTTGGGACGATGTAGGCATCCCTCTTGATTTCGTGTACCCGGTGCCGGGGCACCCTCCGATGCGGCCGGAACCGAGCTACATCGTCTTTGTAAGTTTCCTTTCCTCATGCCTCCTCTTCAATTGATCTCCCGACCCCTTGAAACTAACATTGAGATGGGGGGACCAGCCGAGGGACCTCATCCTTACGGATCTCTCGGCCCCACTACCGAGGGATCCATCCATGAGGGCGGTGAATCGCGCCGAGGCCGAGCGATAGAGGAAGGCGAAGGAGGACGAGAGGAAGAAAAGGCAGCACAAATTGCGGGTGCGGGAGCGAGAGGAGGACACTGACAGCAACGATGATGAGGAAGACGATGATGAGGTAGTCGGTGACACCGAGCGTGATGACCTGGAGAGCGAGGATGTGCTGATAGGTATCCGCTCATCCTTGCAGGGGTCGGGGCCCTTCCCGTTCCATGGAGGGGAGGGCGCGTCCGAGAGGCCGGCGGAGACGGGCCGAATAGTCGGCCTGCCCTAGGAGCCAACAGGGGTGAGTGGGCCTGCCGCCATGCTCGAGGTGCCGGCGGAGGAGGGTGGCTCTGCCGCCGCGCCCCAAGATATAAGCGGGGCGAGCCCCTCTGCCCGGGAGCAGGGGGCGGGCTCGAAGCGGCCCCACCCCGACGAGGTGGAGCAGGGATTTGGGGGTTCGCCTCCCAAACGTATCCACCACCCAACAGCGCTGATGTAAGTCACCAACTCCTCTATTTTCATCGTGACTCATGCTTTTCTTTCTCGTAGCGTCTTGAGGCGATGCAATCTTTTGGCGCTGGCGCCAAAAAAGAGCATCGCCCTTCAAGTGAGGCGGCAGCCGTCGATTGACGTCGCACCCGTTTTGGGCGGGAGCGGCTGCGTCATCGGCCGATCATGCGCTGCCCACGGTGGCGCGTGTGCCCTCAGCGGGATAGGCGGGCGCCGGGGCTCGAGGGACGCCCTCGAAGGTCACTAAGTAGCCAGCGATGGAGGTGATTCTGCCGCCGCCACCGGGGCGGATGGAGCTGCCGACCGCGCCGAGCGTGACACTACTCGTCGAAGCCCCACCAACGTAAACAGAGGTGGCAGCTACTGTGATAGGTGAGACACAGCCGGATGCAACCGTGGTGGTGCCTGAGGCAGCGGCGTGATCCGCGCCACCGGCGGCCCGAGTGACGGCGCCCGACGTGGGCCAGACGGAGAACGATGCGGACCGACGGGGAATCATCCCTGGCCCCGATGTCGGGGGGCAGCCACTCGCCCGCGTGGGATATGCCCCTGCTCTGGTGGACGAATCCATGGGACCCGACGTCGACACTCTTCACCCTCGACGATGCCACTGAGAGCATGGAGCGGGAGAGTCTCGATGAGGGGATTGCGGCCGCGCTGAAAGCCTTGGACCATGCCTAGGGCGCCCTGCGCGAAGTCATCGTTCCCACTGGTGGGTATTCACTTGACCTTTGCCTCTCGCCTTCTTCTTTCTTCATGTATTTTTGTGTTCTGATCATCATCTTTTTTTAGTCTCTTATCACTCACAACCAGGAGAAATCCCGGTTCCTTCACGAGTAGAAGGAGAACTAGGACCGCCTTGTCGAAGAGGCGCGACTGCATAGGGATGTGACTGCCTGGCTCATTGCCGCCCAACAGAGGGTGGCCGAGCTGACTCCCCTTGCCGAGGAGGCGGACAGTCTCCGACTGCTGGAGGCCGAGGCCCGTCGTCATGAGAAGGAGACCGAGAGGGCGTTCAAGGCCCTATCGGTGAGGGCGCGGCAAGATGACGAGGAAGCCACCAGAGTCAAGAGGGACACCGAGACCTGCCGACAGATCCTCGACCTTCTGGCCAAGGCTGAGAAGGAGTAGGAGCTGAAGCTAGTAGCCGAGGAGAAACTCATAGACCTAGAGCTAAGGGCGAGTCTAGATGCCAAGGCGGTCACCCGGCTGCGCAAGGAGCGAGACAAGCTACTCCAAACCACGAGGAGGCTCCGCTCGGAGCATGCCGTGGCCCGTGAGGAGCATGACCAGGCCATCTGAGAGCGTGACGAGGCACAGCAGAGGATTGACTCCCTCCAGGACGAGCTCGAAACCATGACAACTTAGAGGATGGAGGCCGAGGGCGTCTCTGTCGGGCTGGCCACGGAGCTCGCCGAGGCGAGGAGGAACCTTCAGGCGGAGAGCGATGAGCTCGGTATCCTGAGCCCCGCCCTCGGAGTGGTCCGTGATGACCTGGAGGTGGTGTGATCGAAGGGGACCAGTTTGCTTGTGGCCCGTGCCATCGAGATCACGGTGCGGGTGCGTCAGCTTGAGAGGGACACCCTTCGCACCGAGGTCCATCAATCCTTCGTGATTGCTTGTTCTCATTATGGGGACCACATCGACCTGGAGACGATGAGCCTTGGCTTCGCACCTGGCTACACTGACGCCGAGCTGGATGAGATAGAGGCGGCGGTGGCTCCTCTTTCGCGGGACCTAGCGGACAAAATGGAAGACACAGTTCTACCTCGAAGGGGTTAGTTAGTTAGATAGGTCGAGTAATCGTTCATGTAACAAGCAGACAAACTCTGACCCTTCTGCACTATCGCACAAACTTATCATTTTGTTTTGTTTGTCTAAGTTTATTTTTCCTCCCTTTTTATGTGTGGAAAGGGGTTCGTGTGTTCCGACCTTCCGTTTGCTAAAAACCGCGGGGCCCAAGGTGTAGGAGGGAAACTCTAATCGCGCTGGTGAGTAAGAGTGCAGTGGCCGTAGGGGCGTAGGTTTCTCGTAGTCCAACAAGCGATGCTCAATCGCTTGTTTCCGTAGACCTTGCCACTAGATTTATCATGAGGAGGAGGTCGGGCACGACGACTGTTTTAGAAAGGGTGTATTTATACCCTTATCAGCCCCTGAGTGAGATCCGACCCCTTGCCGTTGCTGGGGTCAGGTGTCACTAAAGATCGTGGAGAGGATAGCGAGATTAGTAGGAGAAACCGTCTCTTGTTTTCGTATGTACTCCCTCCCTAGGATTCGAGCTATCGTTCTGTGACCGCACGTTCGGTCTCCTTGTGAGTCCAACTTTCGTCGAGCCCCTCACGTAGCGGGGGTTCGAACAAGGGTCGGCTCGACTTTGTGATTGTTGCCCCATCCATGGTTTCCGTAGCCGTGGGGGTTGAGCTAACATTACTTGCCTCGATGGCTCGAGTGATGCGTTCGGTGAGCTCGCTAACGGGTATGTTCGAGTGGAATCTGGGTCCGTCGTTTGCGACGGGCTCGGCAAAGCCTTCATGTGACATTCCACTGCTCTTTAACCCGCCTTCCAACAGATGCCCCCTCAATGGGGATTCTATGGGTTCGGCTGAGAGCTAGGATCGAACGAGAAGGTTGAGATGACCCTGTCCGCTTCTAGGCGGGTCGGGTGAAGGCCGATGGGGTTCATCTGCGTTTTCTCCCCTGGCTCTTGTTTGACGTGAGGTAACCTTGGATCCTCCGCGGGTCAGCCTTCGAATCCCAATCTCCTAATTTAGGGTCGGGTGGCTCGAAGCCCCGAGCCTTGTGAGGCTCGGTAGGGGCCGGTCGTGTTTCATGTGTAACCCCGCCCTCAGTTTTTGTAGCCGGAGGTGACTCGTCGTCTGTCTGCGACCACGTATTCGGTCTCTTTGCGATGCCGAGCCCCTGAGCCCCCGCGCATAGCAGGGGTCCGGCCGAGGGGGTCTGTTCGTCTTGCGATCGTCGTCCCTCATGCGTCCATTCTCTAGAACGAAGGGGCTGAGCCATGCCGTGCTTTCCTCGCTGGACAGAGCACGGTGCTCGGTGAGTTGTTAACGGGCTTGTTCGAGTGGAGCCCCGGCATCCCCTTCACGGGGGCCCGGTTTGAGGTCAGCTGGTGACTGACTCCAGATTCTTGGTGGCCGGTCCATATAGTTCCCGGATCCGTTCTACCGGTCCGAGGGCTCGATGCCTTTCTTTGGGGAAAAACCATAGACCCTGCATCATCCAAGACTCGAAATGAGGGTTGGGACGCCCGAGGTGCTCCGCGCGCTTCAGGTATTGGCCGCTAGTGGGCCTGTCCTTAACCTCCCCTCACTCTAGGGTGCCCTAGAGCGACCGTGAACCCACTGGTGGGCCAGCCTTCGAACTCCTAGGCGTTAATGGGCCGTAGGAGCATTTTTAGCTCCTTATCCCACTTACCTGTGGTGGCCCGTAGTCTTTGAAGGTGAACTATCGCTCGGTGGATCCTTCACGGGGAAGATTTGGATATGTATGCGTTCGTCTTCCGGCAGCTTCCTAGAGCCGTTCGATCGATCTGGACATATGTTTTGCCTTGATGATAAGAGTGATGGGTTTGGGAAGCTCTTACCGGATATGATTGAGCGGGATTCGGGTTCGTTGTTCGTGATGGGGTCGGCACGACCCGCATGGGGCGTCCTGCTGCTCCCTACCCATTTCACGACATCGGTCAAGCCGTCCAATTGACTTACGTTACCTGCTGGAACAAGGTTTTCCTGCGAAGACAGAGGATGAGAACACCCCGCGCGAGAATTTAGTTTAGGCAGATAAACCAGGCGGGGAACGTGATAAATGGACCAGCTCTTAAATTTCGTTATAGCAAACAACTTTTTAGTTCTTCTCACCTTTTTGTATAAAAAGGTTAGTGCATTCCGACCCTTTTTGTCGTTAAGGCCATAAAAGCTTGGGATGCGGGAGACCGGTTCTGATCACGCTGGTGAGCAGAGGCGTCGTAGCCTCTGGGGCGTAGGTTTCCCGAAGCTCGACCAATTGTACTCAGAGCCCATTCCCGTAAACCTAGCTCCTCGGTTTTAACGTGAAAGGGGGTCGGGCGCTGAGAATGTTTGCTAGGCGGACAAATTTTTAAAGCGTATCGGCCCTTTCCATGCCTAAGGCCCAAAAGAGCCCGGGGTGCGGAAAAGAAACTCCGATTACGCTGGTGAGCCAAGGCGCTGTAGCCGCTGGGGCGTAGGTTTCTCGCAGTCTGACCAGTTTTACTCAGGGTCTATTTCCGCAAACTCTGCTTTTTGGGTCTTAATCGTGAGAAAGGGTCGGACGTAGAGATTATCTACCGGATAGATATGTCCTTATTAGTCCCCGAGTGAGGCCCGTCCCCCCGCCGTTTGCCGGGGTCGGGTGTCACAAAAGATCAGGGAGTTCGACAGCGAAACTAATAATAAGAGAAAATATGTGTTCATTAAGGGTAAAAGTGACATAGCTGCTCAATGTTCCCGGCGTTTGACGAAGACCTCGCCATTGATAGTTTTGAGCTTGTAGGCGCCTGGCCGGAGCATCTCCGTGACGACGCGCAGTCCTTCCTACGGCGGGGAGAGCTTGTGGCGGTCCTTGCGTACTTGGCCGAGCGAAGGAGGGCGACGTCGCGCGCTTCGTCTAGCTGCTCCGTCCTAAGCTCCCCCTTGTTAGAGCTTTCGGACAAGAACCGCTTCAAGAGAATGCAGTCCTTGTACAGGCGCTTCACGGGGAAAGCATGGTTCGGGCATGGCCCTTCAAGCAGCTTCTCGATGTAGCTTGGGGTGCCCTCCGTAGGCTTCCGGCCCCCGTGCGATCGGCGTTGGCCGCTAGCGAGCTCCCGCGCCGCCGCTTGTTCTTTTGTTGGGAGGCTTGGAGGCGCCTTCGTTGGCATCCTCGTCCCATTTTGCCTTGCCTTTGAGGGTGTGTCGGTCAAAGGCCTGAGGTCCCGTCAAGTCGGGGCTCGGGCTTCGGTCCTCACCGCTGTCATAGCGTGCGCAACAACATGGATGGTAGCCGTGGCTAGCCCCTTCCTTTGCATCGCCGCAGGCATGCCTACGGGCGTCGAGGGTGTCGTGGGCGTCCCGGTGGAGGCCGAGACACTCATGCACTAGAACCACGGTGCGCGGCTCACCGCCCTGTTGGGCCTGATGGACCAGTACGTCCTCGTCGGGTTGTTCTGAGGGCGCTTCGTGTCTGCGAGCGTCAGGGGTGTCACGCGCGTCATAGTGGAGCTCGAGACGCTCGTGCACCGAATCTGTGGTGTGCGGCCTTCCGTAGTCGTGGCTGAGGGGTTGGTTGTTTCCAGGGGCGCATACCTCCGTTGTAGGTAGCTACAGCTCCTCGGGCGCCTCGGTGATTGCGTCGAGGCCGGTGAAGAGGAGGGGTTGTGTGGCAGCGGAAGACCGCACCAACTCTCCCTCTGTCGTAATGACGAAGTCCAGGTTCCCAAAACACACGCGCGCGCCCGGGACCCAGCTGACGTTGCGATTAGCAATCCGAGGCCTGGTGTTGATGTCGAGACGCGCAAAAACGCCCAACCTGGCGTGCCAACTGTCGGTGTTTCGAGTAATCACCGGCTAGTAAATTTGTATATTGCGTGTCTGACCCGGATGGTGTGCTAAGAGGACACAAGGATTATACTGGTTCGAGCCGAATGTCTCTACGTCCAGTTTCGACCTGCTCGTGTTACCAGCACTGAGTTTGTAGTAGGGGGTTACAAACTGGCGAGAGAGGGAGGTAGCTCCCAAGTCTCTGGTGTGATGCGGTATATTTATCTGATGAATCGCCCCCTTCAGTGGGACGCCCTGCTTTCCCTTTTATAAGTTAAGGGGAAGCAGGGGTTTTTCTACCCCCGAAGGGGGGAGGAAAAAGGAAAGAGAAATAAGGCTCTCAGAGTTGCGCCGTCCTCCTCTTCGCGTGGGTCTCGCTGACCCTGTAGATCGTGATGGCAGCGGCGTTGTACCAGGGTCCTGTTGGCCGCTGCAGCTTACATGCGGGCGTCGTGCGCCATTCTTGTCTTCCGTCCCATCCGAGCGGACAGAATGGTCAGAGGGTCCTCTGACAGAAATCCATACGGGGGCTAGCGGTACAGTGCCAGTCAACTGATGCTGGTTGACTGACGTTGAACGGTGGTCAGGCAAGGAGTTGGCAGCATAGTGACCACGTGTCTGTCACTGTGGGCGATGTAAGTTCCCCGGAATGACATGTCGTGGGGATGGGTCATGCTGAGATGTGACCGCTCCCTGCACGATGCCAGAAGTTTGACCTTGAGTGGTACTTTCTGGCCCGTAGTAGTTGGCGGCGACGTGAGCTTCTGTTAGGAACCGTGTTTGAGGGATCGAGCGAGGCGGAGCCGACCCTCAGACATCGGCCGAGGCGGAGCCGACCCCTAGGGGTCGGACGAGACGGAGTCCGCCCTTGGGAGTCAGCTGAGGTGGAGCTGACCCTAGGGGGTCGGGCGAGGCGGAGCCATCCTTCGGGGGTCGGACGAGACGGAGTCCGCCCTTGGGAGTCAGCTGAGGTGGAGCCAACCCTAGGGGGTCGGGCGAGGCGGAGCCCGCATCCTTAGTGTCCACTGAGGCGGAGCCAACCCTCGGGGGTCGGACGAGGCGGAGCGCCTGGCTTTGGTGGTCAGTCGAGGCGGAGCCCAGCGAGAGGTGTAGTCGCGCTCTTGACTGCTCGGATGAATCAATCGTTGATGGTTATTGGTTCCTCCTCTTCGGGTACCCTAGTATTGGTCCCTGACACATAGTTAGGCGATCCCGACGCCCAGAAACTTTCCTCGCCTGTACGCCTTGGCGACGCCTTTAAAACATTGATGCACAGTTGACCTCTTCAGATGGCATCACCAGAGAGAAACAGCAGCTCTGACAACTAACCACTATCCAGTGGTCAAAGGCGATAAAGAATTGGAGTACCAGACATATTTCTGCGGCGTTGGTTTCAAATCGTCGACGCGGTGACTGCATTACAGCAGAAGTACAAAAAACCGCATGTCATCCAATATCTTAGCACAATAATGCAGATCAATGTACTCGTGAACCTCAGTGCAGGTGTTCATTTTTCCACAAAGAGAATGAAAACACAGGCAGTCAGATGCGAGAATCCCAACTACTTCAGATTTGCAGCGGTCATCACTACCGTCATGCCATGGGGTGCTTGGTCCATCTCTACGTAAAATGTAGACTCCAGCTGTTTCCTCATGCTGTTGCGCAAAGAAAGCAGCTATTAATAAAAGCTTAGCTCAGATCAGCATAAGTAACTGAAAGCAAAGGTTTGGTTTAGATCATTATAAAAGCACATAAACTAACTTTATAAGAACTAGGAGACAGGAAACCTAATTTTTCAAAAAGGAGACAGGAAACCTGACAGAGGTCGTTTGTGTAGTATATTTGTATTCTGGTGTTGTATTCATACAGTCATTGTCTCAACTCCTGCATGCTTGGCCTTTTGGCCTTGAACTAAGGCATTCCTGTTCTTATCGTGAAAAAGAAAAAAAAAACCCAGATATTTTTTTCCCAATAACATGCTGAACAAATGCTAGACGAATCATGTCATAACAGAATAATAAAGGTGGACCAAATATGAAGTACCACCTAATATGATTTTGATGTGGGCTAATGCTGTTGTACCTTGGCCTCGGAGTCATTATCTCACCACCAGGCTCCCCCACGTCCAGCCAATGTGTTAAAATGATACGTATGGGCACATCAAGATAGAGTATATATATTTCCCTGCATCATCAGAAAGTAATAACAGTATCAACATGGTAACGCTAATGTGTTAAACTGATATACTCAGTTGGTTATGCATTAACTCAGTAGTTGGGCAGTGTTAGGGTTATGATTTTTCAATGACCCCAAATACCCACCATGTCGACATCAACTAGTCTGCAAAGTTCTGAATGTCTGCATGCCTCATCATCAGAAAGTAGCTGGATGAAAGCAACACAGCGTTCGGCTGGTACACTGCTGGCTTGTTTCAGCTTGAGCTTATTCTCTCTCACAGAACACTATTGAATCATCCAGAACCATCCAAATTTCATTTCCCATGTTTTGGCCAAAGATGTCCCAAATATTGAACCCACACATAGATGCCCGCCCCAAAGATAATGAAATTGGATGCACAAACCAAACTGATCTGGATACAAGATAAAAAGCAGAGCTAATCTATCCACTATAAGATCAATGTGTTATGGACAATATGATAAGATTTAAGCTATAGTTGTGAAGATATCAGGTGTATACTTTGTCATGGCCGTTAGAGTCGATGTAAACTTTAGAAATAAAAAAGCGTTCTTTCTGCACAACAGCCTTTTCAATACAGTGGAATACATATTTTAATATGATTATTCATTACTTCCATCTATCTGCTGTCAGCATATGTGCTGTTCTGAATACAAAGTGATAGGCAATTAGTTCATCTCATAAGTACATAAATTTGATTATAAATATGTCCTTTTCTGAAAAATTCAGTACAGATCAGATATCGTTTTAACAAGGAATTCCATTTAACAATTATACTTTGGTTCAATGATGTCCTTGCAAATTATTTCACTATGACATTGATGGACATAATTTTTCCCGAAATACCACAAATGACATGACATGATAATTATGATATGCAGTTCGAAACACCATGCCCTGAGGTCAAATTACCCAAGTGACTGATAGGCCTACTTCAACACCAAAATGACGCAAAAGTTATGTTACTCAAGAAAATGAGTAACCCAGAAAGATTGGAAAGAGTATGTATATGAATATGATACTCAAAGCCGTAAAAGGATACCTTCGCAACATCTGGCATTTTTGTTTAGTTCAGATCAATAAAACTGTTTTTTAATGTTAAAAAAGAAAACAATATTGAATGCCATATGTACCAGACATTATAGCAAATTCCGTTTAGATTTCGATTTGAATTCAAATGCCAAGAAATGATGGAAAATACAAGAACAGATAAATATAGAATGGACAATGCACCAAGGTAACCAACTACAAATCTGAAAATAAATTGATATGGCCATCTATTATAAAGTCATTGAACATCGTATCTACAACACAGGAGTGCAGAGACTCAAATGATGTCTCAAAAAGATTCAAGGTGCCTACATTCAAAGCAGAATCAAAACCTTTTGGTGTAAGGACTACAAATCCTTTTGATGCCGAAATCTTGCTTGCAGTTCATATCCTCAGAGCAACAATTGAACCTTTTAATTCCTGGACCAGCTTCCGCTCTTCCCCCCAGACTTGTGTTGGAGACAGACATCTGTTATACAAATGTCCTTTGAAGCAGCTTTGCACATGTCATAAACTGTGAGGCCAGCAATGGCTACAGCAGTCAATGCTTCCATCTCAACCCCCGTCTTTCCGCTGGTTGTGGCTTCCCCTTTTATCACGACACTAGAATCCTCTTCATTTAGAGTGAGATCAACACGAACATGTGAAAGATTAATGTTGTGGCACAAGGGTATAAGATTGCTGGTTTGCTTTGCACCAGTTATTCCAGCAATCTTTGCAACAGTAAGAACATCTCCTTTCGCAATCTCGTTAGATGCCACCAAATTGAACACCTTCTGGCCTAGCAAAACCCTGCAGCTAGCTATAGCGACTCTCTTACTGTCTTCTTTGGGAGAGACATCAACCATCTTCGCCTGTCTGCTGCTATCAGTATGGGTAAGCACTAGTGGTGAATCCTCTGCTCCATTACTATGTCGGGCTGGTTGCTGGGACGGACTTGAGCCCAAAGGACTGGATGATGGAGATTCACCAAATACTGACTCCATTTCCTCGATCACAATATTTGAGATAATTAGGAACAAATATTCCTTTGAACGCCATAACAACAATTATTTAAACACACATTCATGCAACATTTAGGACAAAGCTAGAAACATATATTTAGCCTTTTCTGGATAATGCCTTATAATGCACCTGCAAGGGTAAATTTAAGTGGCAATTCATAGATTCAAACTCATGAGCACAACTTCCAAAGTAAAAGGGGGCATGACTTTAGATTGTGAACACCCATCTGATCTCTCTATTTGGCATTGTGGTAGTTCTACATGTGTTTCTACTCAGAAATATAATAGTACGTAACTTTTGGTTGTCAACATCAATAATCACACATATGTTGTTTTAATTGACGCATCAAAATAACATACTTGGGGCATCATCAGAAGCCATTGTGAACTGTCAGGTAATGTTTTAACTTTAACTGAAATTGTCATACAGCTACACATCTGGAACCTGGAGTACGGAACCTGTCACTGTATTCAGTTTCATTAAGTTTCAAGTAGAATGTGCCAATGTACATGACATGTCTCATACTTAGTTAAGTAAGCGATAGCAAGAGAAATAATTGCACAAAATGACAATATCCAAAAGAAATAGTTAAATGCCTAACCTTATTAAGCTCTGCTATCATATCAGAAGGAATCCCAGTAGAAAAGCATCTCCAACCATTTGATCTTGCTACTATTGGGAGAAAGGATCGGAGGATGGACATCTTAAGTGCACTAAAGCGTTGCTACAGTTCTGCAACAAGGAAACATAGAGACGTTTTACGACATGCTTACTTTGTACATAAACGGCAATTCCAAGTGGAATATGCCACAAGACCCTACTCATCTGAGCACACAACATAATTTTCCGTTTAAATAGCCTAGCACATGTTACAATCAAATTCCATCTAGCAATTTTCAGAACTAATCTAAGCATGTAGCAGAGTACGTCTACTTTTAGTCAAGATACTTCATCATCCGTTTTTGTTAGAACAGGCAAAGCACTCTGTCACATTTTGATTCAAAAACAAGACAAGTCATCGATTTATAATTGAATCTGAGCTTAACTCTATCCATCACACTACTTCAGCTAAACTCCCATGGCACACGGTTCATCACAAGTAATGGATACGAACACCAACCAAAGAAAAGAGAACAGTAAAGTCTAGTGCAGGGAGGAAACAAATCACCTGATTGATGTATAGACAAATAAAAAGTACTCTTGACATTGGATTGAAGGGCACACCGAATAGCATAGGAAGTCTAGGTCTAGGGATGAGTGTCTCCCGAGGTGATTTATGCGTCTCAGCCTTATTCCAGACCGAGCACCTGCCGCTGCCTACTAACAGTACACGTAGTACTCACTATATCAGTTTGATAACTAGCCAGTTTATTTAGTGCTACTCTCCTCTTCTATGTTAAGTAATGAATGCATAAATCAAGCTACAAAATAAAGCAGGATGCCAAACACTGTTATCAAAACCAGTTTGTCACGCAACAAAAGAACCGATGTTTTTAGATTACAAAAGCAAACCGTAGAGAATGTTGACATACAAAACTAGATAATTCCCACATGAAAGAACTAATTGATGGGATATGATATGACCCTCCATGGTTTAGGAATAAGATGATCCATGTTTGAATGGATGGGATGATCTAGTTTTTTGTTTGGTTAGTTGGATAAGTGCTGGATGTGCTGATCAATTTTTTTGGTTCGGTTGGGTCATGGGGATGGACATGCAGGTTACGGTAACCTCTACTCAAGATTGATGAGTTTACTGAACAGAATGATACCAATTAACACGTTTGATACACAGACACATGACAACAAATTCATAGCTGTATATGTTGTGGAACTTTACTTCTTAAGCACAATTAGGATGCGCAGGGCATGGGCAAGCATGCCACCGTAAACATAACAAGAACTACTCCTGTGTATCAGCTAAAAAAGTACTTGTGCCAGTTCAATTGGTTCAGGAATGAGGAAATCACACCATCAAATTCATTTTTATGCATCAATTGATCTGCAGTCTACAGTATTAATGCATCCGAGTAGGCGAGTAAAGCAATCATGTGGCTGCTTCGAGTGTTCATGAGCAAATCAAGAGAACCAATAATTCAGTACAATCTTTGTGTATATATAGACAGATCTGCAATTCATGAAACGAGTGCACCAAAAATCGCACCAGCAATCCATTGTATCATCTATAAATGAACAAATTAAAGGAATTTGCTCATCTAGGTCGGACGAACACTCACTTGATCAGCCGGTTGGGCATCAGACGTTGGTTGGAGGAGGGGCTCTCGGTGGTTTGTCTGCCTCGCTCTCGGCTAGTCGGCTTCTTCGAGGTCTACGCAGCCCCGGTGGCGTATCCGTGGACGACACTCAGAGGGAGCAGGAGCGGAGGAGGACCTGGGCTGGGACAGACGGGAGAGAGAGCGGAGACGGAGGCGGAGGCCGGCGGGTAGCAGCGACGGTGCCCGAGGCGGAGGCGTGGCGGCGGCTTGTGAGCTGTGTCGAATCGGAGGGGAAACGAGTCCGTCGGGACCTTTTTTTTTTTTAGGAACAGCAGGATTTCCTATCCGACTTCCAAAGAAAAATGTGCTTGTATGTACTGTACATCGCACAGGCCTAGCCCAGGAAACAGCTTCCTCAATCCTCATCCCCCTGACGGCCTACCACTGCTTGCAGAGGCCCCTACGGCCCATCTGATCCCAAAGGTAAAACTTTCTCTTTCTTTTTGTCTGATATTTTAAGATTTACTTAATAGAAAAATCATTAGTCTGATATTGATGTCTGACTTACGTGCTATTTATTCAACTGAAAAATTAGAGCAAACATTTTTTTTTTTAAAAAACTGTCAACATTTTAAAGGACTAGATTCAACGGTTTCTGAACATAGGTCAACATTATGAAAGAAACACTTTATTTAACATTTTGAAAATCTAAAAGATTATATTCAACATTTTTCAAAAACTAAATCAACAATTTGAAATGACTAGATTCATCATGATTTTCTTAACCTAGATCAACACTTTGAAAGATTAGATTAAATATTCTTCAAAAACTAGATCAGCATTTTGAAATGACTAGATTCAGCCTTTTTGAAAACCTAAATCAACAATTTATGTGCAAATACTACAATGTTTAAAATATTGAACTAGTACAGTCAAATGATAGATAGATAGGAACAAAAACATCAGAACTCGGAAGTGAGCAGTCAGCAGATGCATTACCTCACTTCTTATGTCATTTCGTTCATTTGATCCGCGTCGATTTTTTTTTTTGAACATGGAAGATATCTCCATTACTCATAAACCGATGCCAAATCTTTAGCTACAAGCGACCGAATACAATACGGAATACTGTCCAGCACCGGATCAGTACCCTGACTCAAACTTGCTCCATGAGCAGCTAAGTTGTGGGCTACCAAATTACAAGAACGAGGGTTATGAACAACATCAAAAGCAACAAAGTTACTGGCTAAAAGATTCTTTAGCTCCCAAATAAGACCACTTGCCGATGATCGATCAAAATCCGGAGAGGTCACAGCCTGTACCACCATTGCAGCATGTGTTGCCAAGATCACCCTCTGCATCCCCAAGTCAGCAGCTCTCTGCACAGCGTGCAAACAGGCACAGATCTCTGCGTGAAAGGCCTCTCCTATATGTGCCAGAACTCCATAGCCCGAGCTAATCACTCCTCCGTCCGCACCTCTGATGACAAAACCCCAGCCCCCTGTTCTTTCATCCTGCTTATAGGATCCATCACAGTTCAGCTTCACCCAATCCCACTCAGGTGGCTTCCATACCGGTTTCAGAGTTGGCTCCGAAATCTGATCAGTGCGCCCAACAGTTGACCACTCATCAGCATAGGATTTGATCAAGGCTGCTAAATGTGCACTATCACGCCTCTTCTCATCACAACTCGGAAGGCCCTCAAATCCTGTTTCTTCCGAAAGATAGAACTGAGGGGCATTTGTGCTTTTTTTTATATGAAAAGGCAACGCGTATTGTTGCTCGTTCCGGGTCGTAGGAGGTTCAAACCGTTTAGAACCCATTGGTCTGAATTAGTTTACAACAAAATTATCAGGCCTACTCCAAACCAGTCGAAACCACTGTTCAAGGGGTTACAACCAATCAAAGCTATCACAAAAGCAAAAACCATTGCGTTTAAACCATTTCAAGCCAAGCCCATAAATGCGTTCAACATGGATTGGATTTGAACCGATGCCGGGAGCCCACCCCAAGATCTCGTTTGATAGTTGTAGCTCTAATATCCATGAGTTTTTTGGAGTTAGATATTTTGCAACTCTAAAAATTCTTAGATCTAGAGCTACGAATACAATGCAAGTATTTAGATGATTCATTTTGTTTATATAGTTTGGACTACATATAAATATTTAAACCTCTTTAAAGCTTGCTTGGATGTACTCCAATCCCTCCTAACCCATGTGGATTAAGATGGATTGAAATGCATCCAAATAAGCCCTAAAAATAATTTGTAAACTATAGATCTAACATGGATGTCGGAGAGTATTGATTTATGTATTGATTTACAGGTCAAGTGAGAACACAGATATCATACTAAATTCAGAAAGTAATTATCCTATAGATGGTTAAGGGTATCTGCAACAGGATTATCGACATCGTCAGCACCCGTGGAAGACAGAAGAACAAAAAGATTGGATGACAGATTATTTCAGAGTAGGGAAGGATGTGCATAGAGAGGGTCAGCCCCATGGCCACTCTTGGTACGTGTGAGGTCACCGCTTGTAGGCGCGCTAGCGAGCTGTTTTTTTCCGTTCTCTCATCTTCACATCAGCAATATTCTAATATGAGCTAGTGAAATCCTTAACCATTGGTTAAGGACGCACTAAAGCTGTGTGTCTATGCCAAATAAATGGGCTCCGAATATGCTATCATGCCCCCTGTCACCTCCCAGGTCCCAATAAAAATCTTTCCAAGCAGCCGGCTTTATTTATTTATCTATATACAAGGGAATGAAGCCGGAGCAGTCCTTTTTATAAAGCAATGGCCGAGCAATAACGCTCTGAACTTAAGAAGACACTGACATGTGACATGCAAAAACTATAGCAGCCAGCAGGGTATGATGTTTTTATCTTGCATGAGTGATTGATACTGGTACCAAATCAAAGGCTTATTTCAACCTTTCATGAATCCGCTGTGTTGCAAAAACTAATACTAAGTCTCTGTCATTTTCATTAAACATCAACGTGATGCAATTGGTATCATATCCGTCGATTTCAGGTACACTTGACTAATATTGTTGTCTTATTTAATCCTTGATTGGGTCTAGCTAGTTTGCCTCTAGAAATAATATTTCGTTTTCCTGAAGAAATAATTCATTTGCCTTTTGAAACAAATTAATGTGCAACTAGTGTATGACTGTATGTGAACGTCCATGCATTCATATGGCTAAGTTGTGCATGCGTGAGTTTATTGCCCTGTTCGTTTGGCTGATAAGACATGGCTGAAAGTACTGTTGACTGATTTGTTGTAAGAGAAAAATATTATTCGTTGGCTAAAAAAGTACGGCTTATAAGCCAAGCGAACATGACGTATAAAGGTGGGTGTGATTACGTTGGAGTGTGTGCACATTATCGTGTATAAGAAAAATAATCTACTCCCTTCGTTCTAAATTATAAGATAACTTGACATTGCGTGCGTTCTGAACGTTTACGTTGTACTGTATAATTCTAAAAAAAAGATATACATTTATATGTAGATACATAGCAAAATCAATATATCTAAAAAAAAACTAAAATATCTTATAGTTTGAGGTGTACAGCTATATATATTTTCCTTCCGTGTGTACAGACCTTTAATTCCATATGTGGGAGATATATTCGGGTATGTTACTTATCTCTTCCTCAATATATAGTTCAAAGTCGATAAAGCGGATAGTGCATCGGAACGTGCTCCATGGCCGCAGAATCATGGCTCCGTGGGCACGGTACAAAAAATCGACGGTGCAGTTTAATCTAGCAATCGTAGTCCCTTATATGGTTGGAAGAATCACAAACACCATGAATCGTTTAGCTGGATTCTCCACTTCTTTCGACCGCCGCCACGAGAAACGCGGTCCCAAACATGGTCATCATCAGAACTCAATGCACTAGGGTTGCTTAAGCTCTGGGAAAATTGGTTATAGAATTGCACAATTTTAACTGCCAGCTTGCATTTCCTGTTGATTTCTTAGTTGATCTCTCCAACAGGAAGATATCTCATTCGGAGATGTTTGAAAATATTTCGTACTTTGAGCAGGAAGTTCCTCCGTGCAGTAATGCATCGCAATCTTTGAATATACATAGGCGAAGTTCTGATCC
This sequence comes from Miscanthus lutarioriparius, assembly GCA_904845875.1. Lineage (NCBI taxonomy): Eukaryota > Viridiplantae > Streptophyta > Magnoliopsida > Poales > Poaceae > Miscanthus > Miscanthus lutarioriparius. The sequence goes on from CAJGYO010000012.1 coordinate 34,262,789, forward strand.
ATTTGATTAAAAAATGGGGCCGTGACCGTGAGCAGGTCTATAATTTGTTTACCTTGTGGAAGTGGGGTCTTGGACTGAAGGAAAAATGTCATATATTTTCTAATAAAAAGATATCTCCCAATCGTACTGGAAATAGATGTTGTTTTTACAATTTTTAATGTCGGGGTAGTATATATGCCAAGGAGCCTCCTTGCTCAGTAAAAGAAGTTTCAAAGACAACCAGAGGACACATAGTGAAGTCGTAGCAACATCTATTCCTGGTATTGATTTTAAGCCTGCAATATGACACATGCTCAAGAAATTCAGCTTCAAGTTACAGGTACTTTCTCTTAACAGAATACTCTCTTAGCTTCCTGCTTCTTTTTTTCCTCTTCCTGCTTTCGTTATGCTTGAATGATTTAAGTGGATCTTAACGAGCACAAAGCATAGTACTGTTTCGTTTCCATGGCCTTTGATTGTTTCCGATCTCAAAATTTTTGTCACCTTTAGGAGAGAGAGGAAACACTGGTTCGATCCTCTTTCTTCTTTCTTTGTGTTCTTGATGCGTCTTCTAAAATTAATGGCCAAATGTCCAGGTTGTCTTGTGCTTGTGATGCTTAATTGTGTTGCCGTCCTGAGCCGGCAAATTTGTTAGAAAACCAACGTATTAACATTAGGGTTGTCTCCCACTGTAATCTCAGCCGTTTTAACTCATAGCACCTGGCCAACAAAAATGTTTCTTCTCAAGAATAGTTTTTCAAGGAGAAATGTATAGGTTTAGAAATTAAGGTTTCTATGGTCCGTGGAAAGATACCGGGACTTATCAAATTTATAACTTAATTTGGTACCACACAGATGGTATCACAACTTCTTACCCCCTCCATTTCAAAATAATTGTGACTCTAGTTTTATCAATAAGCCAAACATTTTTATGTTTGACCAAATGTTTCTATAAATTTGTACAGTTAATTTAATAGCATGTGTAATATATTATGGAAGTATCTCCCATAATAAATCTAAAAATGTAAATATTATGTCAAACTATATCAAATATAAGAACTGATGGCCAAAGATATAAATATTTAACATAGGATGGTTGGAAACACTTTTTTTAAATGGAGGGAGTACCAAAGGTGCTTCCCGACGTGGACAACAAAATGTTTGTGTCTGGCTGACATGGATATTACTGTTACATGTGCTAGAGGATTTTAGTTATATGTGATAGTGCATTGCCTAGTTGATAACTTGCATGTTAAGATAAATAGCTAGTGGGGTTTTGTTGATTGTGCTAGAGGATTTTAGTTGTATGTGATAGCGCATTGCCTAGTTGAACAACTTGCATGTTGAGATAAATAGCCAGTGGAGTTTTGCTTAGTGGATTTTAATTGTATGTGATAGTGTATTGTTTAATTGGACAATTTGCACGTTGAGATAAATAGCTAGTGGGGTTTTGCTTTATAAAAGTATCTTGATTAACGAAAACTCTTAATTTGATGCCTTTCCAAGGATAGTAAAAGGACCTCTTAGAAATTAAAGAGGGATGTGAGTGTAGTTAGGGGTGTGATTTTGTATCCTAGATCCAACAATTCAGGATATGTTACTTAAATATTTGCAAATTCTAAGTTTCTTTATTAATATTAGACAAAACATCTGGTTAATATAAGTAGCTTTCAAACCAAAAGAGAAAAAATAACCATTAAATAAATAAACAGATGCACAATTTGAAATTTAGCTGGGTGAAAGCAAACAAGCAAAAGGCAACTCTTGGCAATTGCCTTCCAAATATGCGCAGTGGCTAGCTGATTCAACGAAACAAAAAATGCCTTTCAAACAAACTAGTTTTGTTTTTGTGAAATTCAAACAAACTAGTTCTGCGTGACTAATTGTCTTCATTTGTGTTAGGAAAAAAGAATGATTTTTTTAGGTAATAATGGCGCCGTTCGGTTCGCTGAAAAAACAAGCCGCAACACTATTCCGATTGATTTGTTGTGAGAGAAAAATACTGTTCCGACTGAAAAAAAACAAGTTGAAAAAGACGGATTATAAGAGAAGCGAACATGTCTAATAAACCTTATTAATTGTACCTATAATTTTTTCTTTTTCTGTACTACTGATTAGACCAGTCTCAGTGGGGGTTTCATATCCAGTTTCTAACATATCCATATCGTGGAAACAGTGCAGAAAAGTTTCATCCCCACGAAACCGTCTCTACTCTCACAAAACTCTTATCATCTCTCTTCATTAATACGGTGTCACATCAACATATTTAATGTCCATAAAACTCTGATAAAATCCCACTTAAACTGGCCTTACTATACCATTTACTAGACTACTGTGTCAACTTTTCTTCCAGAACAGGAATCCGGCAATGGTGAACAGGAGAGCCGTGATGAACCTAAAGCCACCAAACGACGGCTGACGAGAGGAGGCGTCCGATGGTGGATGACGGTGGTGGTCGACATGCTGATGGTGCTCTGCGGAGGGACGGTCGGCACCCTCCTGGGCCGCCTGTACTACAATTCTGGCGGCAAGAGCAAGTGGGTGGCCAGCTCATGCAGTCGGGCGGCTCACCGCTTCTGCCCATCCCGCTACTCCTGACTCCCCCGCCCCCGGCGGAGCAGCGCCAGCCGGCGGCGTCCAAGGTGGCGACCGTCTACGTGGGCATCGGGGTGCTGCTCGGTTTCGACAGCCTGATGTACGCGTACGCGCTGCTGTACCTGCCGGTGTCCACCTTCTCGCTCGTGGCCGCCACGCAGCTGGCCTTCAACGCCATCACGTCGCGCCTCATCAACGCGCAGCGCTTCACGGCGCTCATCGCCAACTCCGTCGTCGTGCTCACCTTCGCCGCCGCGCTGCTCGGCATCGGCTCCTCCTCCGACGAGACCTCCAGCGACGTGCCGCGCGGCAAGTACGCGCTCGGGTTCGTGCTCACGCTGGCCGCGTCCGCTTCCTTCGCCGTCATCCTGTCGCTCTTCGAGGTGGCGTTCGAGAAGGTGATCAGGGCGCGGACGATGCGGTGGGTGCTCAAGGTGCAGATGTTCACCAACCTCGTGGCGACGGCGGTCGGGGTGGTGGGCCTGTTCGCGTCCGGGGAGTGGTGGACACTCCCGGGGGAGATGGTGGCGTTCAAGAACGGGAGGGCGAGGTACGTCCTGACGCTGGTGGGCACGGCGGTGTGCTGGCAGGCGACGGCTGTGGGCACGGTGCGCCTGATAGCGAGGTTGTCGTCGCTGTTCACCCGTTGGATATATTATGGGCTTAACCCGTATAATATTTAATAAATCAAATAAAACTCTATAATATATAACATTAAGTATTGTATGGTTTAATACCATATGAGATTTTGACTGAACGTTGACTCAGCTTATATGGTTGGAAATTTTTCATCTTAATTGAGAAGTTGAGAAAAGGACATAGGCGTGCCACACGCGCGTGCATCGTCGCCGCCGTCCGGGCCGAGGGTGTGGCAAGGTAGGCGGGCGGACGTGGCCAGTCTTTTACTACTTAATCCACATAATTACGAGGGTTTTCTCTCCTTTATGATGGAGGCGAGGTGATTGCGCCGTTTCCGTTTTCCCGTCTCTTCGTGCCTCCGTCTCCTAGATTCCTCCGCTGACTCTCTTTCTCCCCGTCGTAGGCATAAAACAGAACTTCCTCCGTCAGTCCTTCTTCCTTTCGCAACCGCTCCCTAGAGAAACCACATCTCAGCAGCCCTCTGGCTTCCCCGTCCCGTACCTCTGCGCTCACATAGTAGTGGGAGAGCAAGTGTCTCCGGAACCCTCGTCCGCCTGAGAACCTTACACGGGGTGAGCGGCGATTAGATTTTTAGAGAGCGGTCCGCGACTGCTCGTCCACGTATGTCTTCTTCCTAGTGGTGATCGCTCTTGGAACCCGTCTTCTTCCCGGTGATTGCTTGTGGAACAGCAAGACGTCTTCTTTCTGGTAATCGTTCGTGGGATTGCACTGCGAACATCTTCCTGCATCGACTACGGTCCATGACTTCGAGCAACACACTATGTCAACTAGTGCGAATGGAGCCTCCGATGCCCTCGACATGGGACCCTCCGCTGAGTACATTCTTATTTCTGTAATTACCGCACTTTACGTTCTTACTGTATCGATCTGTATATCATGTCTGCATGCTGTAGCATTCATTAAAGATATACACATGCACATATATGCCATCACGAACTAACTGATGTTATATTTCTGGATTAAATTAACCACGAAAATGCCTAAATTTCTAACAATATAAAAACCTAATGTTAGGTAATTTTCTGTCAGTGGTTTTGCTGCTGCTTTGAAGTCAAATAATTTTGATGGCAAGAATTTCATAATATGGCGTGCCAAGATGGTATTGTGGTTGACTGCGATGAACTGCTATCACATCGCGCAGGGGAAGCCTGAATAGTTTACTCCTGAGGAGGAGTAAAAGTTCTTGGCTGCCGATAACCTGTTTCGAGACGCCATGATTAGTGCATTTCATCTTAATTATGAGAAAAACTACATATCTTGCACATCAGGCAAAGAGTTATGGGATGCTCTTGAGGTAAAGTTTAGAGTTTTTGATGCTGATAATGAGCTGTACCTTATGGAGCAGCTGTATGACTACAAAATGGTTGAAAACCGTTCTGTAATCGAACAGACTCATGAGATACAGGCGTTAGCAAAGGAACTAGAACATTTCCCATGTTTGTTGCCCGACAAGTTTGTGGTCGATGGTATAATCGCTAAGCTGCCACCTTTTTGGAGGGATTTTGCTACTTCTCTAAAACACAAGAGACAAGAGTTTAGCGTGGCTGAACTTATTGGATCTCTTGATGTTGAGAAGAGGGCAAGAGCAAAGGACTACCGTGGAAAAGGAGTTGAGTCTTCCGCTGCCAATATAATGCAGAAGAAAAACTCATTTGTATCTTGTAATAAAAAGAAGAAGAACATGCAAGAGAACAACAATGCAAAGCCTAAGCAGACTGCTCAGTTTAAGAAGAAAAATAACAAGAAATGTGGAGGTTGCTTTGTTTGTGGGAGTGATGAACATTGGGCAAGTGCGTTCCCAGACTGCAAATATAAGCAAAAAAAAAGAAATCAGCAAACGTGGTGATTAGCGAGACTGGAGGGGGAACATCTGGGTATGGTAATTCTTTACCTTTTGTTCTTTTAGTTTGTTTTTCACCTGAGTGGTAGATGGACATCGGTGCTAATATTTATGTGTGTGCTGACGTTTCTTTGTTTACTTCCTATCAGACCGGCAAGACTGGAGCCTTGCTGATGGGAAACGGTTCGCATGCGCGTGTTCTTGGTGCTGGTACGGTCATTCTGAAGTTTACTTCAGGAAAGACGGTGCTTTATTAAAGAACGTGCAGCATATCCCCTCCATCAAGAAGAATCTTGTTAGCGATTCAAAAATATGTCGCGATGGTTTTAAAATTGTGCTTGAGTCCAATAAATGTGTGGTGTCGAGACATGGAACATTTGTTGGAAAAGGTTATGATTGCGGAGGCTCATTCCGCTTATCTTTGCTTGATGATGTGTGTAATAAAGTAGTGAACGATGTTAATGTTTCGGATGAGTCGAATATATGGCCTTCACGACTTTGTCACATTAATTTTGGCTATCTCACGCGGCTTGCAAATCTGAATTTAATCCTGAAATTTAACTTAGTCAAAGATTCTAAGTGCCAGATGTGTGTGCAATCGAAGCAACCACGCAAGCCTCACAAGGCTGCTGAGGCGAGGAACTTGGCACCATTAGAACTCGTTCATTCTGATTTATGCGAAATGAATGGCGAATTGACTAAAGACGGTAGACGATACTTCATGATATTTATAGATGATTGTAATAGATTTTGCTATATTTTTTTATTGAAAACTAAAGATGAAGCGTTGCATTATTTTAAAGTCTATAAAGCTGAGGTAGAAAATCAACTTGAGAAGAAAATCAAGCGTTTGTGGTCCGATCACGGCGGAGAATATTTCTAAAATAAATTTTCTGAGTTTTACGCGGTGCATGGAATTATTCATGAGAGGACGCCACCATACTCACCACAGTCCAATGGGATTACAGAGAGAAAGAACCATACTCTAACTGATTTGGTTAATGTCATGTTAGAGACTGCGGAACTATCTAAAGAATGGTACGGTGAGGCTATATTAACAGCATGTCATGTCCTAAATAGAGTGCTCACAAAGAACTAAGAAATTACACCATTAGAGGAATAGGAGAAGAAGAGATTAAATCTCTCTTACCTGCGAACTTGGGGTTATTTGGCAAAGGTGAATGTGCCAATAAACAAAAAACAAAAGCTTGGACCAAAGACTATTGATTGTGTTTTTCTTGGTTATGCTATTCACATCGTGGGTTATAGATTTTTAATTATAAATTCTAGTGTTACTGAGATGGCTGTTGATACAATCATAGAATCTAGAGACGCTACATTTTTTGAGAACGAGTTTCCCATAAAAAATGCACCTAGCACGACTGGTCATGAATTTATAATTTTCCATGAGCATGAAAATTGTACTCCGATAGAATAAACTAAGGAACCCTATATGCAAAATCCTGAGGAGGATGACACTATAGTTACTAGAAAAAGTAAGAGACAGAGGACTGCAAAGTCTTTTGGTGATGACTATATTGTGTACCTTATGGATGACACACCAACGACCATTGAAGAGGCATATTTCTCTCCTGATGCTGACTTATGGAAGGAAGCAGTACGGAGTGAGATGGATTCTGTTATGTCTAATGGAACTTGGGAAATAGTTGATCGTCACTAGGGGTGCAAGCCTATAGGGTGTAAATGGATGTTCAAGAAAAAGCTTAGGCCTGATGGTACTATCGAGAGGTATAAGGCAAGGCTTGTGGCCAAGGGTTATACTCAAAAGGAGATGAGAATTTCTTTGATACTTATTCACCGGTTGCCCGATTGACCACAATTCGAGTTTTGCTTTCCCTAGCAACCTCTTATGGTCTCATCGTTTATCAAATAGACGTTAAGACAACTTTCCTAGATGGAGAGTTAGAGGAGATCTATATGGATTAGCCGGATGGGTTTGTAGCAAATGGTCAAGAAGGCAAGGTGTGTAAATTATTAAAGTCATTATATGGCCTAAAACAAGCTCCTAAATAGTGGCATAAGAAGTTCGATAGAACTCTAACATCTGCTGGCTTTGTTATGAATGAAGCTGATAAATGTGTGTACTATCGGTATGGTGGGGGTGAAGGAGTTATTCTGTGCTTATATGTTGATGACATACTGATCTTTGGATCCAGCCTCAAAGTGATTGAGGAGGTGAAGTAATTTTTATCTAATAATTTTGAGATGAAAGATTTGGGAGAGGCTGATGTTATTCTTAATATCAAGCTTCTGAGAGAAGGTGATGGTGGGGTAACTCTGTTACAATCCCACTATGTGGAAAAGGTGCTGAGTCGCTTTGGGTTTAGTGACTGTGCTATTGAGGAAAATCGGAGAATAGCAAGGGATCAGTTGAGATATTCCCAGATCATTGATTCGCTCATGTATCTTGCTAGTGCAACAAGGCCTGACATCTTATTTGCTGTGTGCAAGCTGAGCCGGTTTGTGTTAAACCTAGGAGATGATCACTAGCGTGCTCTTGGGAGAGTGATGCGCTATCTAAAGGGCGCTATGAGCTATGGTATTCATTATACTGGACACCCAAAGGTGTTGGAAGGCTATTGTGATGCCAATTGGATCTCTGATGCTGATGAGCTTTATGCCACAAGTGGATATGTGTTTTCGCTTGGACGTGGTGCTGTTTCCTGAAAGTCTTGCAAGCAGACTATCTTAACAAAGTCTACAATGGAAGCAGAACTCACAGCATTAGACACCGCTGGCTCTGAGGCCGAGTGGCTTCGTGATCTCCTTATGGATTTAGCGGTTGTTGAAAAACCCATACCGGCTATTTCTATGAACTATGATAACCAGACTGTGATTACGAAGGTTAACAGTTCTAAGGATAACATGAAGTCCACAAGGCATGTTAAGAGACAACTAAAATCTGTCAGAAAACTGAGAAACTCTGGAGTAATAGCGTTGGACTATGTTCACACGTCTAACAATCTGGCAGATCAATTCACTAAGGGTCTGTCACGCAATGTGATAGAAAGTGCATCGAGAGAGATGGGTTTGAGACCCACTTGAAATTTACTATAGTGGTAACCTGTTCTATGTGATCGGAGATCCTGTAAAGTAGGATGGTGAAACAAGCTAGTAGTAAATTATGAGGAAAGATCCTTAGTAAGACTCATTTCTGATGCATATTTTTCCTTTTCTGTAAGGCAGGTTGGTTTTTACCTTAATGTGTTCCAAGTGGCTTGCTAAAGTAAAGATGTTGTCCTATAGAACATCTTGTGAGGAGCACACCTATATGAGTCAGACTGCTGGTTACAGTCTATGAGATTTGGGTGATCTCTAAATACTCATGAAAGGCACTAGAGTATGACTTATATGCTTCAAATAGAGGGGATGCCTTTTACAGCCAAGTATTAGCTAAGGACTTTAGTAACATTCACCTCACACAAAACTGTCAATTCAAGGCTTAGTCCATTGTTCAGTTGTGACTGAGTGAAACTATTGCTCTAGATGGATGTTCAACTTAACAGTCTCCATCGAAACACTGGTATATAAAAGAAATGTGGTTCTGAGACTACTTTGTTACAAACCCTAGAGTTTGGTAGGGATTGTTGGATATATTATGGGCTTGGCCCGTATAATATTTAATAAATCAAATAAAACTCTATGGTACGTAACATTAAGCGTTGTATGGTTTAATACCATACGGGATTTTGACTAAACATTGACTCAGCTTATATGGTTGGAAATTTTCCATCATAGTTGAGAAGCTGAGAAAAGGACATAGGCGTGCCACACGCGCGTGCCGCCGCCGCCGGCCGGGCCGAGGTCGAGGGCGAGGGCGAGGGCGTGGCGAGGCAGGCAGGTGGGCAGGTGGGCGTGGCCAGTCTTTTGCCACTTAATCCACATAATTACAGGAGTTTTGTCTCCTTTATGGTGGAGGCGAGGTGATTGCGCTGTTTCTGTTTCCCCGTCTCTTCGTGTCTCCGTCTCCTGGATTCCTCCACTGGCTCTCTTTCTCCCCGTCGTAGGCATAAAATAGAACGTCCTCTGTCAGTCCTTCTTCCTTCCACAACCGCTCCCGAGAGAAACCACATCTCAGTAGCCCTCTGGCTTCCCCGTCCCATATTTCTGCGCGCACGGAGTAGCGGGAGAGCAGGTGCCTCCAGAACCCTCATCCGCCTAAGAACCTTGCACGGGGTGAGCGGCGATTAGGTTTTTGGGGAGCGATCCACGACTGCTCGTCCATGTACGTCTTCTTACTGGTGATGATCGCTCTCGGAACCCATCTTCTTCCCGGTGATTGCTTGCGGAATAGCAAGGCGTCTTCTTCCTGGTGACCGTTCGTGGGACTGCACTGCGAACATCTTCCTACATCGACTACGGTCCATGACTTCGAGCAACGCACTATGTCAACTAGCGCGAATGGAGCCTCCGATGCCCTCGGCATGGGACCCTCCGCTGGGTACATTCTTATCTCTGTAATTACCGCACTTTGCGTTCTTACTGTATCGATCTGTATGTCATGTCTGCATGCTGTAGCGTTCATTAGAGATATACACATGCACATATATGCCGTCACGAACCTGCTGATGTTATATTTCTAGATTAAATTAACCATGAAAATGCCTAAATTTCTAACATCACCAATGTGACGGGCACGGTGGCGCTGCCGCTGGTGCCTATGTTCGCGGTGGCGCTATTTGGGGACAGGATGATGGGCATCAAGGCCGTGGCGATGCTCATGGCCATTTGGGGCTTCCTCTCGTACGTGTACCAGCACTACCTCGACGGTCGGCGTGCCGCCTCTGGGAAGGGGACCGAGTGCTGCGTCGTCTGTGCCGCACGGACGGCAGGCGACACGACTTAGCCGGTGAGAGTTGTAATGTATAATTCGCATTATTTCCCTTCAGAAATGCTATTTCATTTCGACCATTATCGTCACCCTACAAACTTGAGTTTCGGCCATAGTAGTGGACGTGGATAACGTTCGGCCCCAGGTCCGCGTCCGGATGCAGCTCCCGTGCCCTTGTACCTGCATCCCATCCCACTTGCTCCATCCCATTTCTAACCAACGCAACATAAAAAATCGTGGCCCACGCCCATTCCACACCCTGCATGGTAGAACCATGCCCCACACCCATCTAGCGTCTACACGCGGTGGAACCATGCCCCGCGCCCGCCTGGCGGACCCAGGACCTACGCCCACCTACCCCACCTGCAGACCGCGCTACGGAGGTGTTTGCAAGCCTCAGGCGCCGGCACATGAACCACGACGACGCATCAGCAGCAATAGGCGGACGGCGGCATGCAACATCCGATCTACCTTTGAAACATTCAGATGAAACATTTGCAACATGAATCTAAAAATAGATAAAACACTTAAAACATACGTGCGTAGCTATTGCAACATGTGTAACACCAAGATCTACTGTTGAAACATTTAGATGAAATATTTACAACATAAGTCTGAAACAGATGAAACACTTGAAATACGCGCTTGAAACATGCGTGTGTAGCTATTGCAACACGTGCAACACCAAGATCTACTTTTGAAACATCCAGATTAAACATTTGAAACAAACGTCTAAAACACTTGTGTGTAGCCATTGCAACACGTTGTAGGGTCGAGATGGCGGACTAGAGGGGGGATGAATAGTCGTTTCTAAAAATTAATTGGGTCGGCTAACCGTAACAAATACGGAATTAAAACTATCGGTCTAGCCAAGACTACACCCCTCTATCTAAGTTATCAAGCACCTTACAAAGATCCTAATTAAGCAACTAAGGTGCCGGTCTAGCTAGAGCTCTGTAAGGAAAATGGACCCTTGAACCATTTACTTTGGATTTTGGCGTTTGATGACCAACACAACCAAATTAGACTAATGAATTTGCAAGTGTTTGTTTTGTAGTCCAATAGGGTGCAAGACGTGACTTGGACGAAGGCGACGTGATGATCCGATGATCAACACCTCAAGCAAGACATTAGAAGCACAAGAAAAGACCCAAGATGTCAAGCAAAGTCCAAGCATGAAGATAGGAACCAAGCCGTGCGCAAGATCGCAAAAAAACGAAGCTCGCCTGAGCGCGATCGACGATTGGACCGGAGACGCCTGGAAGCCTTGACCGACGCCGGACCGGTGGCTCGGTAGACAATGACGGGCGCAAGGACCGGACGCTGGCGGCGGCAACCGAACCGACGCAGAAACGCAGCGTCCGATCGAAATCTGAAGAGAGGTTCAGTAGCTGAAGCTGCGACCGGACGCGTCCGATGTGAATCGACGAACAACGGCGGCGTCCGATCGGTGGTTCAGCAGCTAACAGTCGGGAGACGACCGGACGCGTCGTCGGCCGGATTTATTCAGCGTCCGGTCGATGGCGTAATGCGGGAGTTCGACCCCAACGGCTACTTTCTCGATGGGGCTTATAAATACAACCCCAACCCGCCATTTGAGCGAGTGGGCCGAGGAAACATATCAAGAGTGTTGATACACCATTTGAGTGATCTCCACATGCATAGTGCTTAGTGTTTTATTAGGTGATTAGCATAAGTGCTTTGCGAAGTGCTTAGGTTGATTAGACCATCGCTTATGCGCTTGCTCTAGGTGTTTGCCTAGTGTTTAAGTGAGGTTTGCATACCTCTTGCCACCCCGTGCTTGTGAGCACAAGTGTTGTACATCGGAGGGGCTTGAAGTCTTGCGAGATCACACCAACCGCGTTTGTGGTGTGGCCACCACCGTGTACCGGAGGGAACAAGGCCCGCGGCGTTTGGCCTGAAAGCTTGATAGTGAAGGCGGCGGGAGCATCCGGGAGAGGCTTGCCGGAAGGCACATCGGAGACCCACTTGCACGTGGGGAAGGCCCGAGGCTATCCACGGAGTTACCCGACCGGGAGCTTGGCCCTTGCGAGGATTCCTTGCGAGGGCTCCAACGAGGACTAGGGGAAGCTTGCGCTTCTTCTCGATACCTCGGTAAAAACACCGGAGTCGTCGACGGGAGTTTGCATATCTCTACCTTGCTCTTTAAGCTTCCGCATTTACATTGATCATATTATTATCATTTGCGGTAGAGATAGCAACACACTAGCAAAACCGTAGTTGCACATCTAGATAGATTATCTTTTGCATAGGTTTTGCTAGAAGTAGAAAAAGAGGCCATAGTTTAGAGTTAGTTTTTAAGTTGCCTAATTCACCCCCCCCTCTTAGGCGTCCACGTGTCCTTCAATTGGTATCAGAGCCGGTTGGCTCATATTTGGACCTTTGGCTTAACCGCCGTTGAGCCGACGCTTGTAGAGTGGTTGGGATGGATACCGCTAGGCCTCCACGATTTGACGGCTCTAACTTCCCATACTATAAAGCTAGAATGGCTTGCCACCTTGAGGCGGTTGATTTGGGTGTATGGAGAGTCACTCGTGACGGGATGAAACCCATCAAGAATCCCGAAAAACCCACAAAGAGTGATGAAAAAGAAATGCATTTTAATGCTAGAGCTAAGAATTGCTTGTTTGAATCATTTAGCATGGATGTTTTTAACCAAGTGTTCACCTTAAATACGGCACATGAAATTTGGTTAAAACTTCAAGAGCTCCATGACGGTACAAGTAATGTCCGTGAGCAAAAACATTGTCTAGCTAAGCAAAATTATGATTCCTTTGCTATGAATGATGATGAGCTTGTTCGTGATATGTATTCTCGATTGAATCTAATTATCAATGAGCTCCATTCAATAGGATTATTAAAGCTAGATGATCACGGACATCGTGAGGAAGATCATCTCCGTTCTACCACAAAAGAAATATGCAAGCATCATCACCATCCTTCACAACATGGAGAACTTGAGCACCATGACCCCGGGCATTGTCATTGGCAAGCTAGTGGCATTTGAAATGTCACGTAGGATGGGTCAAGGAGAAGCATCTTCATCAAGCAAAGGCAAAGCTCTCGCTTGTAGCGAAAAGAAAAAGATGAAGGGCAAGAAAGTTGAGTCAAGCTCAAGCTCAAGCTCCTCAAGTGAAGAAGAAGAAGATGAGGATGATGATGATGATGAACAAGAATCAAGTGATGATGATCAATCTTCCTCCTCCACCTCCGACCTTGATGAAGAATCAATCAAATTAATCAACAAGGTGGAGAAGATGATCCAAAGGCTCAATGTCAAGGGTGTGCCCATCCAAATTCAAGATCTCATTTTCACCAATCAAAGAAATGAGCAAAGAAAGAGAGGATGCTACGGATGCGGCGAGATGGGGCACGTTGTGGAAGTTTGTCCAAACAAGCCCACACCCAAGACAAAGAAGAAGGCGTGCAAAAACAAAGCCCTCACAACAATAAGGTCATGGGATGATTCTTCAAGTGAAGAAGAAAACCATCACAAAAGCGAGGTCATAAGCACTCATCATCAAGCTCTTCTCGTGTGTGCCTTATGGCACGAGGTAACAAAAGCTCATCCTCTAGTGAGAGTGATAGTGATGATGACTTGCCTTCTTACAATACAATTGTGCAACAAAATCTTAAATATGCTAAAGTTTGCACTAGTCAACAAAAGAAGCTCAAAACTTTAAAAGAAGAGCTAGGTAGTTCACAAGAAGCATACAAGAATTTGCTTGAACAATATGAAAACTTTGCAAATCTCAATGTTGAACTATCTACTAAAATTGAGCAACTTGAGGCTAGTGCAACAACAAGTGCATGCACAATTAATGATAAGCAACTTGAAAAGAAAAATGAAAAATTAAAAGAAAAGTTAGCTAGCTCACAAAATGATTATCAAAGTTTGCTTGCTAAAATGGAAATCATGTGCAAACATTGTGATGAGCTAACAAATCAAGTTGCTAATCTTAAGGCCGTAAAAATACCCCCACCAAGGCATCTAAAAGAAATGACATAATTAAAAAGGATGCATCTACCTCTTGCAATGATTTATGTTTAGACTCACCTTTGTGCAACCAAGTTTGTGTTAAGAAAGTGATTGTAGATACATGCACACAAGAGGTTGCAAAAGAGAATGAGCAACTCAAGCAAGAAGTAGCTCGCCTCACCAAGGACTTGACTCAAATGAAAGGCAAGGCAAAAGCAAACCCAACTTCATCAAGATAACACCGTCAAGGGAGTGAAGAAGCTTGATGAAGGACAAATCGTGGGTTTGCTACGTGTGCCACAAAGAAGGCCACAAGTCCTATGAGTGCAAGGTGAAGAATGGGGAGGAGCAAAAGAAGAAGGAGAAAAGCAAACAAGCAAGCTCTCCAACACCTACACCAACAAGGTGGACAAGAAGGCCTCCACACCTTATCTCTTGAAGAAGAAGAAAAATGACAAGGTGGTGGCCATCAAGGTGAACAAGCAAGCAAACAAAGGGGTCAAACGCTTTTGGGTGCCAAAGGAAATCATTTCAAACATGAAGAGCACCAAGAAGGTTTGGATCCCGAAAGGGAAGTGAGAAGTCCGTCGGACAGCCGGGAATTTGGAGACTTGGCAAAGTATGGGTGCATTTCATGGGGTGCATCATGATGGACAAAATCATTGCCAAGTGGGTTAGTGAATACTATGGACCCAAATTCCCCTTCCCATGTTAGGTAACTAGATGTTATTGCTTTTAAATTGGTACATCTTGCAATTAGTTTTTCCTACAATTGATATCTTTAAGCATCTAGTTACTTTTCATGCCTAGGGTTGCATTTGCATGCTTATATCTTTTGTCATGCATAGACTAGGTATTTCATATGGTAGGCTTGCTCGGTCTCATTTGTAACCCTTGGAGCAAACCTACATGGTTTAAAATTGCTTAGGAGCATGGCACATAGCTTGTCTTACTATTGTTTATCTAATATGTGCCAAAGTCCAAATTGTAGATAATTTTCTCCCAAATATCATCTTTCAAGTGGTATTTTGACTCCAAAATCAATTGTGCATGAGTACTACAAGTATTCCATGTCTCCATGCACAAATTTAGGGGGAGGATCATCTACAAGATGGACGCTTTGAGACTAACACCTTTTTCAAGTTTATCATGTGTGTAGTGGTCTCATTGCAAGGAAAATGGAGTCCCCGAAGAGAAGCATCGTTCTTCAGTTGGCATCATCATGTTGATTTCATTTCATATTTATATGCTTTCTCCATGCATTATATAGATTAAACTCTCTCGTGCAACAATTTGCTAATTATGCATATGCTTTGCTTTCTACCATATGTATGCATATATTTAGGGGGAGCTTAGTCTATATAATGCGAGAGAGTCAAATTTTGTGATCCATTTCACTCTATACACAAAGGATCATGAAATTTGACCCTCCCTTGTGCTACTAATGTCTTCCTTTTTAGTGTTTGATGCCAAAGGGGGAGAATTTGAAGGACCAAAGGCAAGCATCAAGTTGATGTCTACAAGTGGTAATGGTCCGAGAAAGGGAGGAAAGTGAATTATGGATTAGTCTATGTAATGGAAATTTTTTTAAAAAAAGATAGGCTCTAATCCATAATATCACATGGGGACATTTGCAAGGGCAAGACATGCTTTTGAGTAAAGTTTTAATTGGTATCTATCAATTAGTATCATATAACCTTGCCCTTTGCATTGCATCCTAGCAAGTAAATACTTTTTAAATTTAAATTTTTTATCATTTGCTTGCTTTGGTCGTGTTGTCATCAATCACCAAAAAGGGGGAGATTGTAAGGAAAATGGACCCTTGAACCATTTACTTTGGATTTTGGCGTTTGATGACCAACACAACCAAATTAGACTAATGAATTTGCAAGTGTTTGTTTTGTAGTCCAATAGGGTGCAAGGCGTGACTTGGATTTAAGGCGACGTGATGATCCGATGATCAACACCTCAAGCAAGACATTAGAAGCACAAGAAAAGACCCAAGATGTCAAGCAAAGTCCAAGCATGAAGATAGGAACCAAGCCGTCGCGCAAGATCGCAAAGAAAACGAAGCTCATGACAGGCGATCGGACGCCGACCGACGACTGGAAGCGCTTGACCGACGCTGGACCGGTGGCTCGGTAGACAATGACCGGACGCAAGGACCGGACGCTGGCGGCAACCGACGGACGCAGAACGCAGCGTCCGATCGAAATCTGAAGAGGTTCAGTAGCTGAATCTACGACCGGACGCGTCCGATGGAAGCGCGACGATCGACGGCAAATGGCCCGATCGGTAGTTCGATGGTTCAGCGGCTACTAGCAGTCGGGAGACGACGGACGCGTCCGGTCAGGGCGATTCGACGTCCGGTCGATGGCGCGAATTGCGGGAGTTCGACCCCAACGGCTACTTTCTCAGTGGGGCTTATAAATACAACCCCCAACCGGCCATTTGAGCAGCGAGTGGAGCTGAGGAAACATATCAAGAGTGTTGATACACCATTTGAGTGATCTCCACATGCATAGTGCTTAGTGTTTTATTAGGTGATTAGCATAAGTGCTTTGCGAAGTGCTTAGGTTGATTAGACCATCGCTTATGCGCTTGCTCTAGGTGTTTGCCTAGTGTTTAAGTGAGGTTTGCATACCTCTTGCCACCCCGTGCTTGTGAGCACAAGTGTTGTACATCGGAGGGGCTTGAAGTCTTGCGAGATCACACCAACCGCGTTTGTGGTGTGGCCGCCACCGTGTCTGGAGGGAACAAGGCCCATGGCGTTTACCGAAAAGCTTGATAGTGAAGACGGCGGGAGCATCCGGGAGAGGCTTGCCGGAAGGCACATCGGAGACCCACTTGCGCGTGGGGAAGGCCCGAGGCTATCCACGGAGTTACCCGACCGGGAGCTTGGCCCTTGCGAGGGATTCCTTGCGAGGGGCTCCAACGAGGACTAGGGGGAAGCTTGCGCGCTTCTCGATACCTCGGTAAAAACACCGGAGTCGTCGACGGGAGTTTGCATATCTCTACCTTGCTCTTTAAGCTTCCGCATTTACATTGATCATATTATTATCATTTGCGGTAGAGATAGCAACACACTAGCAAAACCGTAGTTGCACATCTAGATAGATTATCTTTTGCATAGGTTTTGCTAGAAGTAGAAAAAGAGGCCATAGTTTAGAGTTAGTTTTTAAGTTGCCTAATTCACCCCCCCCTCTTAGGCGTCCACGTGTCCTTCAAGCTCACCTAAACAATTCTATAGCAAGGTCACCCAAACCTATTCACTAGTACTTCAAGCAACGGTGGAGCTCTTACACAATTCTAGTAAGTAAAAGCACAAAGCTCCTAAGCTCAATAGCAATGCTCAATAACAAGGCTACACAAGCTAAATTATAGAGCGTAAATTACTTAGCTACATAAATTAAGCAATGTGACTAACAAGGTTTCTCAAACCGAATTAGTCATGCAAGGGAGCTACTTCTATGCTACACAAGCAAGAAGGTAACTAGCAAGCTACACAAGCTAACTAATTATAAGAGCAACTACACAAGCACAATGTAAAATGAAGTAAATACAAGCTTGTGTAATGAGGATGCAAATCAACAGGAAGACAAGGATGACATGATAACTTTATCCCGAGGTTTATGTACTTGCCAACACGCTAGTCCCCGTTGTGTCGACCGCTCATTTGGTGGTTCAGCGGCTAATTGGCATCACCCGCCAAGCCCGCACGTCGGGCACCGTAAGAACCTACCCCAAAAGTGAGGGTAGCTCAATGACTCACTCAACTAGAGTTGCTCTTCACGATCCCCGTGGGGTGAGCACAATCCCCCTCACAAATCCCCCTCTGAAACACCGTACAATCTTCTCACGTGCTTCAACGGACACACAAGACACCAAGCCATCTAGGAGGTGGCAGCCTCCAAGAGTAACAAGCACCACCAGCTTGCAACTCGATCACCTAGTGCCACTCAATGCAACCACAGGATGCAACGCACTAGAGTCACACTCACTCGCTATCGGATTGCACTTTTGCAAGCACAAGTGACTTGGAGGGCTCCAAAGCACTCCCCAAGCATGGACACTCAGTCCCAAGGGTGCTCAACCCGCCAAATGCCCGAGCTCCACCTCTATTTATAGCCCCCAAACCAAATGGAGCCGTTGGAGCAAAGCTGCTGGTTTCTGTGATGGCACCGGACACGGCGGTGCCCTCCCCAACGGTCAAATTCCAACGTAACTAGCCGTTGGTCACCGGACACTGGGTGGTGGTGCCCCAGTCGGCCAAGTCACAAAACACCCCCTCTCTGGATTTTTAGGGCGGTGCACCGGCAAAAGCCCTTGTTTGGTTTTGGCTAATTGATGAAACCTTAGTACTAACCTTTGTCACGAGTGTCATGTGAGCAAGGTTGGTACATATCAAGTGATGGAGCATGGTGATGAAGTCCATGGAGATGGAGATGGACATATCTTGAGATGATCAAGTGCTCAACTTGGAAAAGAAGAAACAGAAAAACAAAACCCTATGGAGATCAAGGCAAAGGTATAATTAGGGATTTTGTTTTGGCACTCAAGACACAATAGAGGATGTGAGTGTATATAGTATCAATAGCCATACTATAAAGAGGGGAAAACTTTGGCTAAATGGTTTATTGAGTGCCACTAGGTGACATGATTCTTGCATATGCATTTAGGAACCTAGTGTGCTAACTTTGACCCTTGTAAAATGCTTTGGAAAATGCTAACACACGTGCACACAAGTTCTACACTTTGTGGTCAGCAATATAGAAGCAAGGGTGAAGTGGTTGTGGAGATAGAAAAAGAAAATGGAGGAGATAGCTATGACCGGACTCTGGCGCCGGAGTGACCGGACTCACCCCGGGCGTGTCTGGTCAGGCAGCATAGAAGAGGAGGCGTTTGGCCTCGTGATCGGACGCTACAGCGGCAGCGTGACCGGACACGCGGGGGGTGCATCCGGTCACATTGACGTACGCTAACATTGGCAGCACGTAGGCTTGGGGAGTGAGGCAGAGAGGACTGGACTCTAGCCCGAGTTCGGTCAGCCTCGAGTGGACTCGTCCGGATACAAAAATCATGCTCCGGGAGCTCTCTGGAAATGACCAGACACTGAGGGCTTATGCGTCCGGTGGTGCAAGCATCGAGTCCGGTCAACACTTAACACGCGAGCGACTAAGAGTTGACCGTTGAGATCGGACAGTTAAGGTTTAAACATGGGGGACACGTGGCTGCATCCAAGCAATAGGATGCTGGCGCGGTGCGTCCGGTCAACGCGACCAGCGTGTTCGGTCAGTACGCAGAGGTACCCCTTTGAGCACAACGGCTCTATTTCGTTGGGGGTGCCTATATATAGTGTTTGGCCGGCTTAGGGCTCACTCTCTTGGCACTTTGACTTACTTGGCATTCTTGTGAGCCTAGGCAAACACCTCCCACTCATCTCCGTCGTTGATTCATCATTATAGTGAGATTGGAAGTGATTCCAAGTGCATTTGCTTGAGTGATACTAATCAAATTGCTCTAGTGATCTCATAGATTTTTAAATAGGCTATTCACCCCCCCTCTAGCCATATTAGGACCTTTCAAGTGGTATTAGAGCAGTGATCACCATTTGATTGAAGGCTTAACAACCTTGTTGTCAAAATTATGGCTCAAGTTGTGTTCAACCATGTGGGGGGCAAACCACCGTTCTTTGATGGCACAAGCTATGATTATTGGAAGAGAAAAATGAAGATGTATCTTGGTTCAATCAGTGATCAAGTGTGGGATGTGACCGAGAGTGACTATGTGATTCTTGATCCGGACAATCTCACCAACACCGACAAGGCCAACAAGCAATGCAATACAATGGCTCTCAAAACTATCTATAATGCCATTGATTCCAAGGTGTTTGAGCAAATCAAGGATTGTGAGAAAGCTAGTGAAGTGTGGAAGAGATTGGATGAGACCTATGAGGGCACATCGATGGTGAAGAGTGCCAAGCTATACATCCTCAAGGACAAGTTGACAAGTTTTAAGATGAAGGATGATGAGAGCATTCCAGAGATGTTCCATAGATTGCAAGTAATTATCAATGACTTGAAGGCTTTGGGAGAGAAGATCAATGATGATGATGTCTCTCATCAGTTCTTGATGTGCTTACCTCTTAGATTTGAGACATTGAGATTGATCATCATTAGAGGAGGATTGAAGCAACTCACCCCTAACCAAGTACTAGGTGATGTCATGACACAAGAGACATACCGTGTGGAAAGGGAGGGGGTTGACAAGGATGACAAGAAGGAAGATCAAGACAAGAAGAAAAAGAGTGTGGCATTCAAGGCTAGCTCATCATCCAAGAACAAGGGCAAGTCCAAGAAAGAAGAATCAAGTGATGATAAAGATGCTAGTGACATTGATGATGAAGCCATGGCTCTCTTTGTGCGCAAGTTTGGAAGGTTCATGAAGAAGAAGGGCTATGGTGCAAGAAAGAGAAGAGACAACAACAAGAGAAAAGAATATGTGAGGAGATGCTACAATTGCAAGAGCCCCGATCATGTTATAGCAGATTGCCCCTACAATAGTGACAATGATGAGGATGAGAAGAAGAAGCACAAGAAGGACAAGAAAGAAAAGAAGGAGAAGAAGGAGAAGAAGATGACCTTCCAAAAGAAGAAGAAGGGTGGAGGCTATGTGGTCACTTGGGATAGTGATGGATCTTTGGATAGTGATGGCTCTAGTGATGATGGTAAGAAGTCTATCAAGAAAGCACTAGCAAGCATTGCCATCAACAACAAGCCTTCCATCTTCGACACTCCATCGACATGCCTCATGGCAAAGCCTACCAAGATAAAATATGATATGAGTGATGATGATTGTGAAAGTGATGATTGTAGGAGTGATGATGATGAGGAGTACACCAAGGAGGAGCTCATGGACATGTGTCAGCGAGTGCACACTTGCTTTGAGATGAAGAGAAAGGAGTACAAAGAATTGCGCAAGAAGATCAAATCTCTTGAGCAATCCTTTGATGAGCTAATTGCCTCTCATGAGAGTCTAAGGGAAGACCATGAGATGCTTGGCAAAGCTCACTCTAAGCTTTAAAAGGCTCACTCCTCTCTCCTCAAGCAAGTCAAGGAGGAAGAAGTGAAGAAGGAGCAAGTGATTGTGTCATGTGATGTGGGACTAACATGTGATATTATTGATGAATCTTTTTATAAGCCCATTGTTGTTGCTTCCACTAACCCTTCTTGTAGCACTACCACTTCTACTTCACCTTTGAGTGATGGTTTCACTTGTGATGCCTCACTAATGGTGGAAAATAAGACCCTCAAGAAGGAGATGAATGAGCTCACTCATGCCTTAGGCAATGCTTATGGTGGAGATGCCCGCTTGCTAAAGTGCTTGGGTAGCCAAAGGTTTTCTCTCAATAAAGAGAGATTAGGCTATACCCCCAAGAAAGGCAAGGCTACATTTGTCACTCCCAAAGCTAGCTTTGTGAAGGGCAATAGTCGGTTTTGCAAATGATGCAAGCAAGTTGGGCATATAGAGCAATATTACAAGATTAACAAGAACAAGCAACCTAATGTATCCTCAACTAGATTTGATTCTTGTTATATGCTTGTTAAGGGTGCTAATGATGTGAAGGCTAAGTTCATTGATACACCAATTGTAGGCCCAAAGAAGAAGGCCATTTGGGTACCAAAGACCTTGGTAACTAACTGTGGCAGAACCTCCTAAATTATTGGGCCCACATGCACCTGTCACTGTCCAACGACCTTTGACATCTATGCATATGTTACCGATAACCTAAGAAGACTGTCGGGTGTCCTCGAAGAACCCCGAATCATCCACGATTTCCGAGCAGGATCACATTACAGAGTCATTGCAGTATTACAACATTTATTCAAATATCTACACCAGAGTAAATCAGCGGAAGTCTTACAATAACTTAGTTTACAAAACATTTATTTCAAACCTTACAAACTAAGTTCGATTAATAATACAAACTAAGGTAGTGGAGTGGCATTATAATATATTACAAAACACACAAATACCGCTGCCCTGCCCAAGGGCCACACATTACTTATCGTCATCGCACTGAACAACAGTCATGCAGCACGATCCAAAACAGATCTGCTCATGAGCCTCACCTGCAACAAGGGTCAACGAACCCTGAGTACGAAAGTACTCAACAAGACTTAACCGAAATAAAAACTGATAAGACTCAGGAATGCAGGCTCATGGGATTCAAGGTATGGCTTTAGCAATAATCAAGGTTCTTTTGCGTAAAAGCTCTTTTAACAAAATTCTTTATTTCAACATTTAAAACTTCATAAGATCATATACAAAGCTGACACGATCCGTATTGAGATCATGAAACTTCATATACCAAAAGTTCCTGAGTTGAGACAGTCAATTCTTGAAGAAGCACATGCTACTAGGTTATCTATCCATCCGGGGAGTAATAAGATGTACCATGACTTAAAACAAAGATTTTGGTGGACCAAAATGAAGATAGAAATTGCAAGATATATAGCAAAGTGTGATACTTGTCAGAAAGTGAAAGCTATACATTTGAGGCCTGCTGGAGAATTACAACCATTACCTATTCCAGCTTGGAAGTGGGAGGATATAAGTATGGACTTTATTGTTGGTCTACCCAAGACAGCAAAGGGATTTGACTCAATATGGGTTATTGTAGATCGACTAACCAAGTCAGCACATTTTCTTCCGGTCCGGAATACATATTCTACTGTCCAATATGCCAGGATATATTTAGCAAGAATTATGAGCCTACATGGAGTACCAAAGACTATAGTGTCAGATAGGGGTACACAGTTTGTCTCTAGCTTTTGGAAACAATTGCATTCTTCGTTGGGAACCAAGCTTCTGTTTAGTACAGCCTATCACCCACAGACTGATGGACAAACTGAAAGAGTCAATCAAGTACTTGAAGATATGTTAAGGTGTTGTGTCCTTAACTATTCCAAGAAGTGGGATGAGTGTTTGCCTTTGGCTGAGTTTTCATACAATAATAGTTATCAAGAAAGCATTAGAATGGCTCCATTTGAAGCACTATATGGTCGTAGATGCAGGACATCGTTGAGTTGGTCTGAGCCCGGGGAAAGAAGATTCTTTGGAGTTGACCTGGTAAAAGAAACAGAAGACAAGGTTAGACAGATACAAGGTAATTTGAAGATAGCTCAGTCCAGACAAAAGAGTTATGCAGATAAACGGCGTAGACCATTGATGTTTAACAAAGGAGATTTTGTATATCTAAAAGTATCACCAATGAAGGGAGTTAACCGTTTTGGTGTTAAAGGCAAATTAACACCTCGATATATTGGACCATTTCAAATCTTAGAAAGGTATGGAAAGGTAGCATATCGCTTGAAATTACCAGAACATCTATCAGCAGTGCATGATGTATTCCATGTTTCTCAATTAAAGAAGTGTCTCCAAGTGCCTGAGCAGAATGTTGAAATTGAAGGGGTGGAACTCGAACCGGATCTAACCTATTCAGAATATCCTATTAGAGTGTTGGAACAGAAAGATCGTGTTACTCGAAGGAGAACAATAAAGTTCTACAAGATACAATGGAATCAACATTCAGAAGAAGAAGCTACATGGGAATCAAAGATTACTTGTTAGAAAAGTTTCCGAGTTTCTTGCATCGATTTAGTATGATGGTAGTTTGCTATGAGATTGTGAATCATGATTGTAAAGGGACCTCGGTTGTTTTATGATGAAGTTTTGGATATTTTTGGGTTGGCACATTTCCTTTTCCATTACTTAACCTATGGCTTTGAATCTGGACGAGATTTCTTTTAGGGAAGGATTGTAACACCCCGTGTGTTTTAAATACTAAAAGCTGTCATGTCATCATATGCATTGCAAAGCATTTGGTCATATGGCAAACTTTGATATGCATTCACTAAAACAAGTTTACATTCATGTACAAGTGTTGAATTGTAGTGTTTGAATCAAGTTTGAAATACTGTGTATTGATTTGAAATTCAAAACCCTAATTTCAAAGATTTAAATTCTACCCTGAAAACTCATTTAAAAATCTAAGCATATTTTGGGGTTGAGCTTAAAAGCAAAAGTGTAGATCTTGTCAAGTTGTACAAAGTTGGTTTTGGAGTTTTCAAAGTTGTTTAGTAAAATTTGAAGTAATTTGAAAAGGCATAATTCTTTAAAAGTGTTCCTTTTGAATTTAAATTTGAATTTCAAAATGTAGAATGAATTTGGATATGGTTTCAAAAGCAAAGTTGTAGAACTTTTGATTTTGAACAACTTTTGTTTTTAGAGATTTTGAGTTGTTATGAAAATTTGAGAGTAATTTGTGAATTTTGGGCGAATGGCATTTCAGAAATTGTGTGAATAAGTGTTCACCGCCGGCTTCATTGCGGCGCTTTTCTTTCTTCGGCGTTCCAGCGCTGAGTCGTGGCCCGTTTTGCGTCATTGTTTGGCGCGATGAAGGCCACAATAGCAGCTTCTTTGAGTTTCTGGCCATCCTTTATAGCTCGAGTCGCCGCTGCTTCTTCATTTTCCGTTGCTCGCTTTCTTCCCGTCACCTTGCTCATCTCCGTGAGCCCGTGCCGTCATTGTCGTGGTTCGCCATCGCCGATAAGCTAGCTCCAGCTCCGCCTACTCCTTGCGCGTCTAGCTATCCCCTCAATTTAGTCTGATTTCACCGGAGACGCCAAGCACAACGTATTTCTTCTTCACGGTAAGCAACAACTTCGGTGATTCCGTTTCACCGTGGTCGGGGGCTCTCCGGTGAGCCGTTGCTTCGATTAGAGTAGCTCCGGCTTCGTCTCGATCTTTGTGATGCTTAATCCGTTGTTGCTTGCTCATTTTGATCACCATCAGCGCCGCACACCATCACCGACGATCCTTGCTCCGCCGCTTGCGTTCTTTGTATACGTCGACCCACGCTCTGTTGCCGCTTCTCCACTTTGCTCTCTCGCTCCGTCGTGTTTGTGGTGAGCTACCGGTGCTTCTGTACCGTTTATTTGATCGCTGCCGCCTCCTCGCCACCGGCGTAGCAATCGCCGTGCCACCGCGTCCGCCATGGTCGGTGTAGTGCTCGGTTCAAATTCAAATTGGTCGCGTTAGTGCCATAGATCGATCGTTGTGAGACGTAGTGATCATGTTAGTACCCTTGCATCTCTGTGATCTCACCGTCGGCGAGTTTGCGCCGGTCAGCGCCGTCGTTGTCGTAGTCAAAGGACGGAGGTTAGGGATGACATGTGGGGTCGGGTTGTCAGTGACTCAGCGTTCAAATGGATTTTTCTATTTTCTGGAATGAATGAATAGTGTCTATTTTTGTTATTTTTGTGTAGATTTATTTAGAGCTCCAAAAATTATGAAAATTTTTGTGTGACTTCTCTATGATGTATGTTATATAACAAAAATTTGAAATCTTGATTTTCAGTATTTTTGGGGTGTGATAAAAATTGCTCAATTAATTAATAAATGACTTTCCATGATTTTTCTAGGCTTATTTATGTATCCAAAAATTATGAAAATTGTTTTGTCACTTAGTTATCATGTAATGAACATTTACAAAAATTTTGAGCTCAATTGGAATAAGTTGATTTATTTCATAATTTTTAATTAAATAATTAATTCATAAAAGTAAATTGTAACCTTTAATGATTTAGGTTTTGATTGAACTTTTGATTGAGTGATGTCCTTGGGTCATTAGTGGATAATGATCTTTGGCAATTGATGTATGTATTACGAAATAGATTTAGTTAGTTTGACTTGTAAGCGCATCTGCCAAGGAAAGTTGTATTCAAGTTGTTTAATTTTGTATCCATCATCGAGCATCATGTTTTGTATTCCGCATCATGTTAAACATGGCATTGTTACTACGTGTAGTGAACGAAGGTGAACCCGTGGTAGTTAATCAAGTAGTTGAGGAGGTTGAGCCATCTGTGGAGGTTGGTGTTGATATCTCGTGGTCCGACTCTGAATCGGACTTTTTCCGTCAACGAAGGCAAGCCCCTGGATGCATTTAAACCTACCTTGTGTTTTACAAATTGATTTCGCTTTTGCTTTTCAATACTGCATTAAGTGATTAGAAGTCAAGTGGAAACCTAATTGATGCATTACCAACCTTGTTTTCCTTATCTACCTTGTTAACCGCTTTTAATTCGTATATATGGCTAGTTATGCTTAGTCATGCTTAGATAATAAAAGTCGGGTGATTACTGTCACCGCGAGTTTTATATGGAACTTTGGTTACTTATGTTATCATGAAATATGAGCATGTGAAGTAATAAATCTAGACCCAGGCGGACTCGGTGTGTGTGAGCCATAAGACATGGAGGTCTTGTGAGCGGTTCTTTCATGCCTGTGTGTCGATTAAGGTCCGTCTTGTTGTTGAACCGCCGAGGTGAGACTTTGTAGTACTAACCGCATACTCCGTAAGCCTTAACTTGGCTATTCTATTACGAGAATGGCTACTCAAGCCTTTGGGAGTGGAGAGATGGCGGAATAGCGTGTACCCACGTGGCATTGGGTGGGAGTGTGGAGTCTTGTATTCTTCTCGGTGGCGCGGACCCGTTCTTGTTTAGAGGATCCGAGGGTAGGTTGATATATGTAGGTCGGGGACCTGCATATGTCGTGTGGTCTGGAATTCCCAGCTGGGTTTATAATCGGTTCGAATCGTCGTTGCTCCTCGGTTATGGAGACTCACTTCTCTGTTCATCATCGTAGTATTAATAACTGGAACTTGAGTATGGTTTGAGAAAGTGTTGTATATGAAGTTTCATGATCTCAATACGGATCGTGTCAGCTTTGTATATGATCTTATGAAGTTTTAAATGTTGAAATGTTGTAATACTGCAATGACTCTGTAATGTGATCCTGCTCGGAAATCGTGGATGATTCGGGGTTCTTCGAGGACACCCGACAGTCTTCTTAGGTTATCGGTAACATATGCATAGATGTCAAAGGTCGTTGGACAGTGACAGGTGCATGTGGGCCCAATAATTTAGGAGGTTCTGCCACACTAACCTTCAAGAACCCAAGTAAGTTTGGGTACCTAAAAAGAATTGATCTTCTTTGTAGGTCAATTATAAAGCCAGAGGAAGGCATTGGGTGCTTGATAGTGGGTGCACACAACACATGACCGGTGGTCCAAGAACGTTCAATTCAATCAATGAGAATAAGAGCAATGGAATTGATAGTATCACATTTGGTGATAATAGCAAAGGCAAGGTCAAAGGGCTTAGTAAAATTACAATATCTAATGACTTGAGCATTTCCAATGTGCTACTAGTAGAGAGCTTGAACTTCAACCTATTGACGGTAGCTCAACTTTGTGATCTTGGTTTCAAGTGCATATTTGGAATTGATGATGTAGAGATCATAAGTGTAGATGGCTCTAACTTGATATTCAAAGGTTTTAGATATGAGAATCTATACTTGGTTGATTTCAATGCTAGAGAAGCTCAATTGTCAACATGTTTGCTCACTAAGTCTAGCATAGGTTGGTCATGGCATAGAAGGCTTGGTCATGTTGGAATGAAACAATTGAACAAGTTGAGAGGCTTGAAAGATGTCACATTTGAGAGGGATAAGCTTTGTAGTGCATGTCAAGCCGGAAAGCAAGTTAGCAACACACATCCTAAGAAGAGCATGATGAGTACATCTAAGGCATTTGAGTTGTTACACATGGTGTCGGGTTCATAAACCCGGGATCCCTCAGGAACAGGCTTCGACGCCAGGGCTCGGCCCAGGAAAACAGCATGCAGTCCATGGGCCAGCCCGAAAGTCTAGAAAACAACGGGCCGGGAGGACAGTCCGGTCGCCGACCGGGAGGCCTACCCGAAAGGGCAAACGCCCGCTCATTTGACTTCTTTGGCCCACCTCTCCGACCGGAGCGCTCGCTTCGGGCACCGGTTGCCTCCAGGCGGTCCATTCGATCGGAAGGCCTGGCCCAAAACGCTGCTTCCTACTCTGACCCCGCGACTCCGACTAGGGACCCGTAGAAAGCATGCGTACCGCTCGTCTCTGACTGGCGCGACCAGGGCCGACTGGAGCCATCCGACCAGGGACGCCTGCTTGGAAGGGACCAGGGGCGAACGGAGAAGACAGCACACTAAGTCAAACCACGATACTGGGACCATACCCTGTACGCCTGTGGAAACAGTGCTCCACGACCGCCCTGACACAAGCAGTATTGTAGGCGCCAACATTTGTGTCTACAGTATTGTGGGCGCCGTTGGGCTCCCATACTGCAAAAGGCCCCCCCATGCCTCTGGGCATCGATAGGGGGAGCCCGGATCCACCATACCTGGTACACGTGGTGGGGCTCCTCACATACCAACAGTATTTTGTAGGTACCGATGTCCACCCTTCCTGAAGAAGCCACCGCAACCTCCCACATGCACTTGGCATTCTACAGTGACGTCAATAGTATTGTGGGTG
The DNA here is from genome assembly GCA_904845875.1 of Miscanthus lutarioriparius. Taxonomy (NCBI): domain Eukaryota; kingdom Viridiplantae; phylum Streptophyta; class Magnoliopsida; order Poales; family Poaceae; genus Miscanthus; species Miscanthus lutarioriparius. The sequence continues at coordinate 34,291,142 of CAJGYO010000012.1, forward strand.
CCTACCATCATCACTACCCTCATCGGCGTGGGCAACAAGGCTTAGAAACATCCGTACTCTCTCCCTCTCACCTGTAAAGCCATCCCCTTTATCTATAAAAGGGGATGTGCTCCCTCCAAATGGAGGAGGACGATTCTTCCTCAAGTTTAGATTCACTAGATTGATAACCGGCAACCCCTCAAGCACGCGCGTGAACACCTAGCTCATAGCGGAGTTCTGGTCGCCCTCGGCCCTTCTGGTTGGACCCGACTGGACCTCTCATACACCCCTCTTTCCTCCTTCTCGTTTGTAACCCCACTACAGACTTCGAGCACCTGGGCTCAGGAATAAAGTCACTGACCGACCCAGACTGGACGTAGGGCACGTTGCCTGAACCAGTATATATCCTACGTCATTGAGTGCTAGGCCACCTCCGATCACAACGTACGGCAAAACTACAAATATTCACTAGTTGGTTACTTTCTGTACCGATAGTTGGCGCTGTCCGTGGGGAAGACGATGTACGTTCAACACTTTTTGGTCATCGGATGACCCATTTTTTCGCCACCCCCACCATGGCGGGCTCAGGCGATACGATTCGCCTCGGCTCACTGGAGTATCCCGCACTCTCGCCTCTGGGGATGCGGGTTCCACTCGTTTTCGAGCCATCCCAGGCCTTCCTCTTCGGAAGCCTAGACTTCGTCGCCGACCAGCTCGGCGTGCTGCACCTCCGCGAGGAGACTCATGACCCGGCACCCATCGGAGAGACATTCTCCATCGACTCCGAGACACATGACCTCAACGGCACGGCATCTGCGCTTCATTCCGAGCAAACTCTCTGCTCAAACCCCACTATAAGTAATACGCGTACCTTTATTCGCCCTTTATTTACTACCTCCCACCGATCATCTGGAGGGACTACACCACCCACACCGTGAACACCGTACGCTCGATTCCCCTACGGCCTCGCGTCCTCCGCAGATGCTTACGCTCGGGGGCTCCGAAGAACGCTGGTACCATCCCCCCCATGTCCGAATTCGTAGGAATGGCACGCTCCGCTCCTGCCATTTCCCACAAACTCCCGGATAATGAGGGCAAGAGCGATGGTTCCAGCATCGGTGATGTGGCGTTCCGCCACCATCCGTCCTAGGAATGCGCTATGGCGGATGGTCCAGCACAACCGCCAGTGGTGGCCGAGTCTGCGCAAACTCACACCCCTCCGAACACGCGTGCGGAGGCCCTCGTGTCTGCATAAGCACACGCTGAGGAACTACGACAACGACGGTAGAACCCGCCACTTGCGCTGGCACGATCGGTGCGGCACGTTGCGCCCCATGCGCATGGCCCGGCGAGCGGCGCCCAGGGTCATGCTCGTCAGGCCCAGCGTGACATTGTGAACGAGGGGAATGATGTCCCACAATTCGCTTGGCCGGCCAGAATATCGCTGCTGCAACAATGCTTCTCCGCGGTGTTCCTGAGCCCGTCGACCCCGAGGAGCGGGCCGTCTACCAAAACCTCTGGGTTCTAGTAGAGGCCGCCGCCGTTCAATAAGCGGAAAGCTCCGCATCGTGACTCCGACCCGTGCCCTCTCTCCCCACCGGGGGACGGGGACACGCTAGCCGGATCGCTCCGTTCGCTCGCCACTGCAGCCGTCAAGCTCGGCTCGGGGTGCGGCAGCCATGCCATGGTCCGATCGGGCACCTGCTCCACACCGACCGCCGGGGCATGAGCGGCCCGATCCGCGCCAAGATGCTTGTAGCGTCATCAGCGACCGGCATCAGGCCCGACACGGCGACGACGTCCGCCGTACGGTAGCAAGCGACATGGATCCCGGTCGAACCATCGAGGGAAGCGGTGAAACATGCCCTGGGCGCGGTAGCTGATCGAAAGACCAGAGCCCCAGCCCTAAGGGCCTAGGGCCACGGGCCTTCAGCCGGTGCATCCGGAGAGCACCGTTCCCACAGCGTTTCTGGCCTCCCTCCAACATCACCAAATACACTGGGGAGACTAACCCAGGCATTTGGCTCGAAGACTTCCGGTTCGCCTGTCGAGCCAGAGGAGTGGATGATGAGTATTTCATCATCCAGTATCTTCCCATTTGCATGGGGGAACATGTTCGGGCATGGCTTGAATTCCTTCCACACGACAGCATCTGTGACTGGGCGGACCTCAAGAGGGTCTTCATCGGGAATTTCCAGGGGACGTACGTCCGCCCGGGGAACTCCTGGGACCTCAAGAGCTGTCAGCAGGAGCCCAACGAGTCCCTGTGGGATTACATGCACAGGTTCTCTCAATGATACAACTCCCTCCCTGATGTCATCGACGTAGACGTCATCAGCGCATTCCTTTTCAGGACAAACTACGAGTCCCTGATCCACAAGCTTGGCTGCCTGAAACACCGCACCACCCGTGATCTGCTCGACGTTGCCACCAACCACGCCTCTGGCGAGGAGGCGATCGGGGCACTCTTCAGCGGAGGCCGGGACAAAGGCAAGCCCAAGCACACGGATCCAGACGAAGGCCCCTCCGCTTAGAGGGGCAAGAAGAACAAGAAGGATCGACGCCGGTCGGACAACACCGCATTGGTCGCCGCAACTGATCGCACGCCCAGGCAACCCCAACAGGGACTGCCTGACCACTTCAATAAACTCATGGATGGTCCATGTCCCAACCATGCCTACCCGTCAAACACCTCTACAAGGAGTGCAAGCTCCTCAAATGTTTCCTCCGACAGGCCGGCGGGTCAAAGGAGGGAGACGGCAAGGAGTCGGTAGCCAAGAGGGGAGGCACGGCAGGCAAGGACGGAAATGTTTTCCCCGAACCTAAGGAATGCATCATGATCTTCGGCGGGTTCGATGCCATCTGGACCAAACACCAGCATAAGGTATGCTACAGGGAGGCGTGCGCCGTCGAGACGGCCGTCCCCTCCTTCCTCACCTAGTCGGAGTCCCTGATCACCTTCGATCAGACAGACCATCCTTCCTGCGTCGCAAGACCGAGATGCTACCCTCTCGTCATCGACCCCATCGTCCACAAGAAGCGTCTCACCAAGGTGCTGATGGACGGGGGGAGCGGCCTCAATATCCTGTACATCGACACCCTGGATGCCATGCGCATCCCCCGATTGGAGCTCCACCCAGTGGGCTCCCCCTTCCATGGGGTAATCCTGGGAGCGCAGGCATACCCGCTCGGACAGATTGACCTACCCGTCACGTTCGGCAGCCGGACCTACTTCCGCTCAGAGGTCCTCACCTTCGAAGTAGTGGACTTTCCAGGGTCCTACCACGCCATCTTAGGACGGCCATGCTACGCGAGATTCATGGCGATCCCCAACTACACCTACCTCAAGCTGAAGATGCTGGGTCCAAATGGCGTCATCACCGTGAGTAGCGCCTTCTCGCACGCCTTCGCGTGCGACCGCGAGCACTATGAGCTCACCACCGTGGTCGTCAACTCCTCCGAGCTCCTGCAGCTCGGGGAGTCGTCAACCCCAGCAATCCTAGACTACAACAAACTGACCTCCTCAACGGCCTTTCGCCCGCTCGAGGAGACCAAGGTGGTGGGTGTCGACCCCACCGACTCAGCCAAAATGGTGCGAATCGGGACCCGGCTCCCGACCAAATAGGAATGCGAGCTCGTCGACTTCCTGCACAACAATCACGATGTCTTCGCATGGCAGCCCTCTGACATGCCGGGGATACCACGGGAGGTCGCCGAGCATGCACTATGCCTTATCCTAGGCTTGAAGCCCGCCAAGCAATGCCTGCGTTGTTTCGACGACGAGAGGCGCAGGGCCATAGGCGAAGAGATCGCCAAGCTCCTGGCAGCCGGATTCATCATGGAGGTTTTCCACTCCGACTGGCTCGCCAATCCCATCCTTGTCAGGAAAAAGACCAGGAAATGGAGAATGTGCGTCGATTACACCGGACTTAATAAAGCGTGTCCGAAGGATCACTTTCCTTTACCACGCATAGACCAGATAATCGACTCCACCTAGGGTTGCGAGATCCTCTCCTTTCTAGATGCCTACTCAGGCTATCATCAGATCACGATGAAAGATTTTGATCAGCTCGCAACCTCATTTATCACCCCGTATGGTTTGTACTGCTACGTGACCATGCCTTTCGGTCTGAAGAACGCTGGCGCCACCTATCAAAGGTGCATGCAGCAATGCTTCGCCGACCAAATCGACCTGCCTGATCAACCCGATCAGGCTGAGCGGCCAAAACCAACAATCACCATTTATGTTGATGACATAGTGGTCAAAACGGCTTGAGGTTGTGACCTGATCGCAAGCTTGGCCGCAACGTTCGCGAACCTCCGAAGGTTCAACATCAAGCTAAATCCCAAAAAATGTGTTTTTGGGGTCCCAAAGGGGAAGCTGCTTGGATACATCATGTCCGAGCACGGCATCGAGGCCAACCCTGAAAAGATCGCAGCCATCACCAACTTGGGCCCCATACGCAACGTAAAGGGCATACAAAGGCTCACCGGCTGCCTGGCGGCCCTTAGTCGCTTCATCTCCTAGCTCGGTGAACGGGGGATGCCACTCTATAAGCTCCTCAAAAAGACGGACGCTTTCGTCTGGACTGAGGAAGCCCAGCAGGCTCTTGAAAGCCTCAAAACATCCCTGACGTCAGCCCCGATACTCGTCGCTCCCGAATGGGGAGAACCCCTCCTCCTTTGCGTCACGACAAGTAACCATGTCGTGAGTGCTGCCCTGGTCATCGAAAGGGAGGAACCGTGACACCAGCTCAAGGTACAGTGACCCGTATACTTCGTCGGAGAACTGCTTATCGACCCCAAGGTCCGATACCCCTAGGTGCAGAAACTCCTATATGCCGTGCTAATGGCCACTAGGAAGCTCCTACACTACTTCACCGACCACGATGTCACAGTCGTCACTTTATAACCACTCGGAGACATCATCCGCAACCACGATGCCGCGGGACGAATCTCCAAGTGGGCCCTTGAACTCATGGGCCATGACATCAGGTATACCCCTCGCACCACAATTAAATCTCAAGCTCTCGCAGATTTTGTCGCCGAATGGACGGAGGTCCAGCTACCGACCTCGGACATCTCCCACGAGTACTGGACAATGTACTTCGACGGGTCCGTAATGGCGCCCGGCTCAGGGGCAGGAGTGGTCCTTATCTCTCTAGATGGGAGTAGGCTCCGCTACGCCATCCGCCTCCACTTTTTGGCTTCAAACAACACCGCGGAATACAAGGCCCTTATCAACGGACTACGCATCGCCATCGAGCTCGGTGCTACGCGACTCTACATCCGCGGCGACTCGGAGCTAGTTGTTGATCAGGTCATGAAGGAGTCCTCCTATAGAAGCCCCCTCATGACAGCATACTTCCAAGAGGTGCGTAAGCTCGAGGACAAATTCTAGGGAATCGAACTGCATCACGTCCCTCGAAGGGACAACGACGCCGTCGATTTTCTCGCAAAACTAGCCGCCAGGCGGGATCCATCCCCGAGCGGGGTCTTCATCAACAACATCCACGAACCGTCCGCCCGCATCTTGGAAGATCCAACCCAGACACACCCCAACGGCCAGCCGACGCTCGGGGGGCTCCGACCCCAACACTGGTCCGGCACTCGGGGGCTCCGATCCCAGCACCTCTATAACAACGTCATCCGCGGACGTCGCTGTAGTGGCACTCGATCAAACCGACTGGCGAATACCACTACTCGCCTAACTCCTTGAGGAGGTTCTCCCACCTGAAAGAACTAAAGCCCGATGAATCGCTCGACACACCAAGACCTTCGTCGTGCTCGGTGATGAACTCTACAAACAGAGTCCATCTGGAGTGCTCATGAAGTGCGTCCCCGCTAGCCGGGGGAAGCAAATCCTCCTCGAGGTCCATGCCAGGATCTGCGGGCATCCTGTGGCCCCAAGGTCCCTGGTCGAAAAAACCTTTTGCCAAGGTTTTTACTGGCCCACCGCGCTACGAGATGCAGAAGAGGTCATCCGTAGGTGCGAAGGATGCCAGTTCTATGCTCGGCAAACCCATTTACCGGCGCAAGAGCTCCAAACCATCCCAATCACCTGGCCATTCGCGGTCTGGGGTCTTGACATGGTAGGACCCCTCAAGAAGGGCCCGGGCTGCTTCACTCATCTACTTGTAGCAGTCGACAAGTTTACCAAGTGGATAGAGGCCAAGCCCATCACCAATCTCCGCTCGGAAGAGGCAGTCAAATTCTTCCTCGACATCATCTACCGATTCGGCGTTCCTAACTGTATTATCACTGACCACGGGACTAACTTCACCAGGAAGAAGTTCCTAGACTTCAGTAATGGATACAGCATCAGAATCGACTGGGCTTCGGTCAGACATCCATGAACTAACGGTCAGGTCGAACATGCCAACGGCATGGTCCTCCAAGGACTCAAGTCGCGCATCTTCGACCGACTCAACAAACACGCCGGGCGATGGGTTGCAGAGGTCCTAGCGATCCTCTAGAGCCTGAGAACGACCCCAAACCAATCCACAGGATTCACACCTTTCTTCCTGGCTTATGGAGCTGAGGCGGTATTGCCCTCCGACCTCGACCACGGCGCACTAAGAGTGAAAGCTTTCGACTGCGCCCGAGTCACAGAGGCTCAACAAGACGCAGTCGACCTGCTCGAAGAGGCCCGTGAGATGACCATCATCCACTCTGCTCACTATCAATAAACCCTCCATAGGTACCATGAAAGGAAGATCAGAGGAAGGATACTCGAAGTCGGCAATCTCATGCTCCGAAGGACCCAATCGACGAAGGAAAAACACAAGCTCTCTCCACCCTAGGAAGGACCCTATACGGTAATTGAAGTAATCCGACCGGGCACCTACCGACTGGAGGACAACAACGGCAATGTTCTCAACAACACTTGGAACATTGAACAGCTACGTCATTTTCCCCCTTAAATTTGGTCTAAATACTTTCAGTTAAAACACATGCTCCTGTAAGAGCGCCCCCGTCCGAACATTTTCAACCCGGGTCGCTCGGGGGCTCCATAAGTATACAAATATTGAGTATTACCTCTCTTTCTCTTTACTATCACATGGTATACAACTTTCTCCCCGAACAGAAACACATTCCATTCCTTTGATTACACTACGTAACCCTGTTCTTACTCCCAAACCGAACGCACCCTGCCTTTCCCTATGGATACGAGCAACTGAGCCTCGCGGACCATGCCCCGGGCTCCCAAGATCGCACCCCACGGGACAAACGGGCAGGTACGAGAGAGAAAGGATAAAAACAAAGGTTATACTAGGACATAAACAAGGAAACAGATATGGTGGTGTCATCACAAGGGCAGTATGGTTGTATTCATTAATATAAAGAAACTATTTACACAGGGACTTATCCACAAAACTTAACTATTACATTTTCTACTACTACAAAGGTACCTCAAGGGTGTCGCACCTATAGGTGCTCAGCAGAAGAACATGGAGCTCCTAACCTTCTTATGCAGTCGAGGCAGCTCCTGGGTGGGGGCGTCGCTACCGAGGTAAGGCCGCCATGGCTAGAAAAAATCTCATCAAACTTTATGAACTGGCCGACTTGAGCAGCTGTAGGCACGGAACCCTCCACCGGCACACTCACGAGTAACCTCCCCTCCGACGAAACTCGCCCAGAAAAGATCCACCAGAGAAAATCTACCCACGGCTCCATCCCAAAGAAGGCCTCGCAGATCAGATCCGGCATCACCTCTAGTCCGACATCACACTCTAGGTTCACAAAAGGATTTGTAAGTCCTCCCCCTCGCTCACCCTCTCTCCCACTTAGGAACCACCGCGGCATACATGCACTCTCGGTGAGAAGGAAGGAGGAAGAAAGACAATAGTTGGAGGACAAGCAAAAGGACTACGATGGAGAGCCCTCTTCGTCCCCCTATTTAAAGAAGAAAAGCAGACGATCAGAGCGTAAAAATCTACCCCTGTTCAATGCGGATGAGAAACGATAGGACACGCCATGGCCGAAGGGACGCACATTGACTGACAGAGCAACGTCGGGTCAGATGGAACGTCGCCTAGCAAAATGAGATGTGGCCTGGGTATGACCCACCACTATCGCACAACCGGGCGTGAAAACCGAAGTGTCACCACATGCAGACAGCTCCCCGCTCCCCTAGGCCAGGGGAGACCTAAAACAAAATCTCCGCTGGGAGACCAACCGATCCCCCGAGCCGATCGAATCGCTCAGGATAAACACAGAGACACAGGCAGGAAGCGAAGGGACGCCCCATATGGGCCATTCCAACTCTGTCGCGAGCGACGAGCGCGGGTCCCGGTCGGATGTTTCCGACTGAAGCTCTCCGAGCCCCGTCACTCCAGTCGTCAAGGTAAACGTCACCAAAACCCCCTCTATTTCTTTATAAATCATTCATACATCCATATGCGCATTCATTTCATACGCCTGAACCCCTCGGACGGTTAGGGCATGAACCTCCCGGGGGCTCGGGAACTAAGCATCGCATGTGCAGCGAAATGCACCAGAACGCTCTGTGTTGCGTCACGAAGCGGCGGTTGCCTCATTCGACATGGGCAGCCAACAGAGCTAGGGGAGAATACTGTAGATGAGCACCGTGCGGCCCTAGCCTGGTCTGGTAGACCGGGTCATCTCAGCCTTCTCGTTCGATCCTAAACCTCTCGCTAGGCCCGCAGAATCCCCATCGAGGGGAGGCCATTAGGCCACCCGGGTCAATCTCCGGAATGACCAAGGCATCTGTTGGGTTGCAGATAAAGGAGTAGTGGAATGTCACAAGAGGGCTATGTCGACCCCGTCACCAACGACGGACCTGGATTCCACTCGATCACACCCGTTAGCGAACTCACCGAGCTAGTCTTCGAGCCTGGGCGATCGGGACAGGCGACGAAACTCAGCCCCTCCAGTTGTGAGGAACCGAGGATGGGGTAATGCACAATACTCACATCGACCCCCACAAAAGGCCCGATAGGGCTCGGGGGCTCAAGATAAAGACGCCAAGGACGGCGACCTCGAACTCGCCAGATCCATGACTAAGACTCGCCCGGTCCCGCGGCGTGCACCGATGCTAGGATCTGCGAGCATCGCCTCGTTCGATCTTTAACCAAACTAACTACGCTTCGGCTTCAAAACGGCTTCACTTCCGACTGTGCTCCAAAAAACCTTGGGACCACGACTCCAAACTCGCGTCAATAGGATCTATGACATTCGGCTACGGCTCTTGGGACCGCGACCCCGAACTCGCGTAGACAGGATCTAGGACATCCGGCTACGGCTCCTAGGACCGTGACTCCTAAACTCGCGTAACGGTTCAGATGGCTTCACTGCGCTCCAGTAAAACCTGGGACCGTGACTCTTAAACTCGCGTAACATCTTCACTTCTAACTGCGCTACCAGGATCCGCGAGCTCTGGCTCGTACGATTCCTGAACTAACTAAACTAACTCTCTCGATCCACGGCGCGCACCGACGCCTGGGTCCGTTCACGGCTCCGCCTTGCCCGATCCCACAGCGCGCATCGACGCCAAAGATCAGTAAGCTCTATCGCATCCGAACCAGGCTATCTCCATCCATGGTGCGCACCGACGCTAGGGTTTTTTCTTGTTCCAAACTAACCTTCTCACCCAATCCATGGCGAGCACCGACCCCAGGATCAGTAAGTTATGTCTCATCTCCGCGCCTAAAAACCAGCTCGGCTGCGCAACGATGCCACGGCTAAACAAAGTTCCGTCTCAAACTAAAAACACTCACACACACCCGGTGAAACAAACACCCCCCTGACAGTTCGGCCTGAACCGCCCGGGGGCTCAGGGGCTACACCCGCGGGTGCGCTCGCGCGCACCCGCTGACACAACGCGAAAACCTCTCCCACTGACAACACAGAAAACCCTCCAGTCGGTCCTGCCCAAAACTGCCTGGGGGTTCGGGGGCTACACCCACGGGTGCGCTCGCGCGCACCCGCCGGCAAGACAAAAAATCCCCTAGACGATTCGACTCAAATCGCCCGGGGGCTCGGGGGCTCCTGTCGGGTTCATAAACCCGGGGTCCCTCGGGGACCGGCTTCCACGCCAGGGCTCGACCCAGGAAAACAGCATGCAGTCCATGGGCCGGCCCGAAAGTCTAGAAAACAACAGGCCGGGAGGACAGTCCGGTTGCTGACCGGGAGGCCTACCCGAAAGGGCAAACGCCCGCTCATTCGACTTCTTCGGCCCACCTCTCCGTCCGGAGCACTCGCTTTGGGCACCGGCCGCCTCCAGGCGGTCCATCCAATCGGAAGGCCTGGCCCAAAACGCTGCTTCCTACTCTGACCCCGTGACTCCGACCGAGGACCCGTAGGAAGCCTGCATACCGCTCGTCTCCGACTGGCGCGACCAGGGCCGACTAGAGCCATCCGACCTGGGGCGCCCGTTCTTAAGGGACCAGGGGCGAACGGAGAAGATAGCGCACTAAGTCAAACCACGATACTGGGACCATACCCTATACGCCTACAGAAACAGTGCTCCACGACCGCCCTAACACAAGTAGTATTATAGGCGCCGACATTTGTGTCTACAGTATTTTGGGTGCCGTTGGGCTCCCATACGGCAAAAGCCCCCCCATGCCTCTGGGCATCGATAGGGGGCACCCGGATCCACCATACCTGGTACACGTGGTGGGGCTCCTCACATACCAATAGTATTTTGCAGGTACCGATGTCCACCCTTCCTGAAGAAGCCACCGCAACCTCCCACATGCACCTGACATTCTACAGTGACGTCAACAGTATTGTGGGCGCCTACCATCATCGCTACCCTCGTCGGCGTGGGCAACATGGCTTAGAAACATCCGTACTCTCCCTCTCACCTGTAAAGCCATCCCCTTTATCTATAAAAGGGGATGTGCTCCCTCCAAACGGAGGAGGATGATTCTTCCTCAAGTTTAGATTCACTAGATCGATAACCGGCAACCCCTCAAGCACGCGCTTGAACACCTAGCTCATAGCAGAGTTTTGGTCGCCCTCGGCCCTTCCGGTCAGACCCGACTGGGCCTCTCATACACCCCTCTTTCCTCCTTCTCGTTTGTAACCCCACTATAGACTTCGAGCACCTGGGCTTAGGAATAAAGTCACTGACCGACCCAGACTGGACGTAGGGCACGTTGCCTGAACCAGTATATATCCTGCGTCATTGAGTGCTAGGCCACCTCTGATCACAACGTACGGCAAAACTAAAAATATTCACTAGTTGGTTACTTTCTGTACCGACACATGGATTTGTTTGGACCAACCACTTACACTAGCATTGGTGGAAACAAATATGGATTTGTGATTGTGGATGATTTCACTAGATATACATGGGTGTTCTTTCTTATTGACAAGAGTGATGTGTTTGCAACCTTCAAGACATTCATAAAGAGAATTCACAATGAGTTTGAAACAACCATCAAGAAAGTAAGAAGTGACAATGAAAGTGAGTTCAAGAATACAAGAATTGGTAAGCTTTGTGATGAGTTTGGAATTAGACATCAATTCTCGGCCAAGTACACTCCTCAATCAAATGGCCTAGTTGAGAGGAAGAATAGAACATTGATTGACATGGCAAGATCAATGTTGAGTGAGTATAATATGAGTCATTCATTTTGGGCCAAAGCAATCAACATGGCTTGCTACTATAGCAACCGCCTCTATTGTCATCCCATGATGGAGAAGACACCATATGAGCTCTTGAATGGAAGAAAGCCCAATATTGCATACTTTTGGGTTTTTGGTTGCAAATGCTATATATTGAAGAAGGGCACAAGATTGAGCAAGTTTGAGAAGAAATGTGATGAAGGTTTCTTACTTGGTTACTCCACTACTAGCAAGGTTTATAGAGTTTGGAATTTGGCCAGTGGTACTCTTGAGGAAGTTCATGATGTGGAATTTGATGAAACCAAAGATTCCCGAAGAGGAAGATGAGAATCTAGATGATGTGAGAGGCACTCAATTGGTCAATGCAATGAAAAGTATGAACACTGGTGATATAAGGCCTAGAGAGGTGATTGATGTTGAAAATAACAAGAATCAAGTGCTCTGTAACTCAAATGTGCAAGCTAATGGTTCTCATGATCATGTTCAAGCTAGTGCTAGTAATGACAAAGTGCAAGATCAACAAGTGGCTAGCTGATCATCTCAACCAAGTGATCAATCAAATGCAAGCAATCAAGTGCAAGTGCTTCAACCAACCAATGTTGCAAGAGATCATCCGTTGGACTTTATAATTGGTGATATCTCTATAGGTGTGCAAACAAGATCAAGATTGGCATCATTTTATGAACACTTCTCATTTGTCTCATCCATTGAACCAAAGAAGATAGAGGAAGCTTTGAAGGATGTTGATTGGGTAAATGCTATGCATGAAGAGCTAAACAACTTCGCAAGAAATCAAGTATGGGAGCTAGTTGAGAGGCCTAAGGATCATAATGTGATTGGAACAAAATGGGTCTTTCGGAACAAGCAAGATCAAAATGGGATAGTTGTAAGGAACAAAGCAAGATTAGTGGCTTAAGGTTACACTCAAGTTGAAGGTCTTGACTTTGGAGAAACATACGCCCCAGTTGCAAGATTGGAAGCAATTAGGATCTTGTTAGCCTATGCTTGTGTTTATGACATCAAGTTATACCAAATGGATGTGAAGAGTGCATTTCTCAATGGGTACATCAATGAGCTTGTGTATGTTGAGTAACCTCCGGGTTTTGAAGATGAGAAGAAGCCCAACCATGTCTACAAGTTGAGAAAGGCTTTGTATGGATTGAAGCAAGCACCAAGAGCATGGTATAAGAGATTGAGGGATTTCCTACTTTCTAAGGGATTCAAGATGGGCAAGGTTGACACCACTCTCTTCACCAAGAAGCTAGGCAATGACTTGTTTGTGATGCAAATCTATGTTGATGACATTATTTTTGGATAAGCCAATCAAGATTTTTGTGAGGAGTTTGGAAAGATGATGGCAAGTGAATTTGAGATGTCCATGATTGGAGAGCTTAGTTACTTCCTTAGTCTTCAAATCAAGCAAATGAAGAATGACATATTTGTGAGTCAAGGCAAGCACATCAAAGATATGCTCAAGAAGTTTGGCATGGATGATGCTAAAGCAATTAGTACACCAATGGGGACAAATGGAAGCTTGGATAGTGATGCTAGTGGCAATATGGTGGATCAAAAGATGTATCCATCTATGATTGGAAGCCTACTCTATGTGACCGCATCAAGACCGGATGTAATGTCTAGTGTATGCATGTGTGTTAGATTTCAAGCCTCACCAAGAGAAATCATTTGAAAGCAACAAAGAGAATATTGAAGTACTTAAAGCATACACAAAATGTTGGATTGTTGTATCCCAAAGGAGCTAGATTTAAGTTGATTGGATATTCGAACTCCGATTATGCGGGATGCAAAGTTGAGAGAAAGAGCGCATCGGGTACATGTCAACTATTGAGAAGATCACTTGTGTCTTAGTCATCAAAGAAGCAAAATAGTATAGCGCTTTCAACCACCGAAGCGAAGTACATTTCGGTCGGTAGTTGTTGTGCTCAACTACGTTGGATGAAGGCTACTTTGCGTGACTTTGGAATCAAATTCAAACAAGTACCATTGCTATGTGACAATGAGAGTGTCGTGAAGCTTACCAACAATCTGGTTCAACATGCCAGAACAAAACACATTGATGTCCGCCACCATTTCATAAGAGATCACCAACAAAAAGGGGATATTTGAATTGAGATTGTGGGCACCGATGATCAACTTGTCGATATCTTCACCAAGCCACTTGATGAGAAAAGGTTTTGCAAGCTAAAGAATGAATTGAACATACTTGACTTCTCAAATATGTGTTGATGCACCCCCATTATATGAGATGCCTCTCCTTCGACCAAAAGCAAGGTAAAGTTGATTGACATGTCATTCATCCATTGCTGAGGACTTGTTTAGTGCATCTAGTCATTCCTATCATGTCTAAGGCTCATTCATGAAAATTAAATGAATTTGGTGCTTGTATGGTACCACTATTGCTTGTTTGCTTGAAACGATCTAGTGGTAGCATATGACATGTTTGTGGGCTTGTGAACTTAGTGTTTAATCTAGAGAATGAGCTCTAAATGTTTAACTCAACATGGTGCATGATAACCCTTATTTGGAGGTGTGAAGAAGCTTGCCCTTGGATTAAACCGAGTTAAATATCTATTTCAAGTGATCTAGATTGAACCAAATTGGAAAAATGGTTCTCACTTATCATGGTTTCACACAACCTATCTAAAATTTCAACTCACCTTTTGTGGTCATTGATGACAAAGGGGGAGAAATAGTTCCCAAAGATAAGCAAAAGGGGGAGAAAAACCAAAGATAGTAAGATAGGTGAAAGGAAGGGGATCAATTAAAAACTTAAAACACACAAGTAGGGGGAGCAAGCTCATAAACTTGTATGTTGCATTTGTATGTATATTTACATATGTTTGCTTGCATGGCACATGTTTTTAAACTCTATATCCATGCTTGTGTGGTGTATGCTAGATCATAGAAAATGATTGATGAAATAAAAACTAGCATGCATAGGAAGAGTAACTAGACTCGTGTTTATCGTGTAAAAACTAGACCCTTTCATATAATGTTGATCTCACAGGGTTTTCTAGTTTTTTTTGAATGTCTAGTTACTTCTGGTGCTAAGGATGGTGTATATTGGCAACTCGGATTGGTATCACGCTTCAAAGGTCCATTCTTTACACCTTAGCATCATTTGGTAGCTATTACTCTCCCAAACCTCTAATCTATGTGTAGCACCCGGTTTTAAGAACAAAACCAGATACACACCATATGTGAGCCCAGGAAGTCAAATCTCACATATAGCTACAAATAAGGGTAATATCAAAAGACAATGCTTAAATACATAGCGTATTAGTATAAAGAATATAACCTCAGAGTATAGACAGCGGAAAGACAACTCCGATCTTCAGGCGAAGACACCAAATCCACAGGGACAACTGACTGGTTGATCACAAGCCTAATTCCTCCAAACTCTAGCAATCTGGTACCCATCCGGGATTTTCATCCAAATATTTGAAAAGTAAAGCAAGCGTAAGTACATGTCGTACTTAGCAAATATAACATGGAGTTCATGAGGCTCAAAAGGCTGACACTGGTCTAACTGCGATTAGCTTTTAATGAGTCATCTTTTAGCAATTGGGGTGGCAACAAGTTCATCACAAGCCCATAAATACATGATCAGGTAAACATGAATAATGAATAGCATAAACAGTAATTATTAAGGAGCATATTCATCATCAGCATCATCCATGTTCATCATCATTAACCATTAGTGATCATCTATTCCGTAAGGGTTCCAAGGCCGCTCGTGACCGTGAGCACGGCTGATATACCAGTTTTTCACTCTGAAGAGGTTGTACACTTTCACTGTGAGTCGTGATTTACCCTTTCACCCGAGGCGACCCACTACCAAGTAAGGTCGGTAGGGTTCACTATGAAGCCTTTCAAAGGTTCGTCTAACAAGTTAGGGCCGCTAAGGTTTCCCCATCAGTAAGCATGAGCCCCCCTCCAAGGAGTGACTAACAAAATACCAAGAAACCAAAGTGCACCCTCTTGGCAGGCCGAGATCATACAAACCGGAGCCCCTCTTGCGCCATAAAGGTAACCTCTAACAAGCTAGAAAAGGTCCTCATACTGAGCTAAAGCCAGAGTCATACAGCCCTCACAGCTATACTGTAAGTTCCAGATGATCACTTACAGATAAGTCCTTAGGGAGAGGAATCTAGAGCACCATCAAAATAGCCCAATGCTCTAGCCCCCTTGTTCCATTTTGCTAAAAAGCATCTTTTAATGTTTATTGCATATTCCATTAGTCAAGTTACAAGATCATGGTTGTAGTGGAGCACTAGCATCATACTACCCAATGCAATAACCCAAAGGTATCAAGGTGCAGGGTAACAAAGTACTAGGAAATCCTTAGTGGCAGTCAAGGTAGACACATGCAATATGAATTAAGTGATTAAAGGTGAATAGGTAACAAGGATGATCCCATGCTATACTTGCCTTAAACACCGATCCTTCGGTAAGCTTTAATCTTCAACGTTCTTCTTCTTCTTCTTCTTGATCACCACGTATATCTCACCGACTGGACGTAATCATAAAGCACCACACAAGCATCCATACAATCATACACGAAGCAAACAATAGAACTAAATCAGAAACAGTACACCAATCATAGAAAAATAAGTAAATAAGTTTGAAACACGATTCTACGCATCGCTACGAACACACAGTCGTGAGAAGCACTCTAATCGGAGCTACGGTTGAAAAGATACAACTACCAAAAGATCTACTCATAAGAGAAAATATAAAACTATAAGATTCATGTGTTTTAACTATATAAAAGCTTATATAAATTGAATTAAGTCAAATTTAGATTTGAATTATAAAACTAAAGTAAAACAAATCATATTTTATTTATAAAATCCAGTTGCATAATTATTAATCAAGATACGATTTAAACCATGATATTCCAGAAATAGTAATATAGTAAACACTGTTACTAACGCGTAGATCTCATCGCTATGAATCTAACGCAACTTGAACAGGTCAAATCAGAGCTAAAACGTAGAAGATATGAATTAAACAAGATTTCCTTTAATAAAATAATAGATTAAATGTAACCTCGAATTTTAAAAGTTGAAAATATATCTACTAGTAGTATGAACATGTAGATTAGGAAATCACGAACCTAACGCAAGTTGAACGGATCAAATCGGAGTTAAAATGAAGAAGTTATGGCTAAAACAAAGTGGCAAATCTGTAAATAAGTGAAAACGTATTTTGAATCTAAACCGAAGAAACTACACTTTCCAAAGAAGAAAACGTAATCTCTGATTGTGCTATGGACAGCGGGTTTAGTCTCAAATATTTATAAGGGCTCTTTTGCAAATCTAGCAGCAAAGGGGTATCCTCCATCTGGGGCCGTTGGATTAGGAATAGACGGCTGTGATTGGATCGGGAAGGGAGAGGGAGGAGCTATCGGCCGAAACAGGAGCTCGGTGGGGGATTTGTCGCCGGCATAGCTTGATTGCTCACCGGAGCTATTGGACAAAGCGCCTAGGGCTCTAATTCGACTCTGATTTGGAACAGGGGGACGGATAAGGTCACTACGAACTCGAATTGGCGATCAATTGCAGCCATGAGCGAATAGATACGGCGAGCGACGACCAATGGCGGAGGTGGAGCAACTGCTACGCGGCGCGGGGCAGCATAGGGGGAAAAGAGGAAGAAAAGGGACTCTGTGTGCTCGAGAAGTACTCCCGAAGCTCGGGGATCTTCTTACCGTGACGGAGGGACGGCTAACCGGCACGGCGGCGTCGGCTTCTTCTCGGCGAGCTCGGATGGCGACGCTGGGCACAGGCGGTGGTGCACTGAAGGTGGCATGCTCTCGGGTTTGGGGAAAGTGGTGAGGGCGCTCGGCTGATACTTATGGGACGGTTTCGCTTGCAGCGCACGCAAGTTGGCGGAGCGGGGCGGGGTCGGACATGACCGAAGAACTCCGTGCCGGTTACGAGCTCAAGCTAAGGGATGAAACTAACAGGTAGGTCCCACCTGGCGGCAAGCGAAGAGGCAGGGTCGGGCTGTCAGTCAGAGAGAGACGGAGGAGAGTGCGCTTGTGCGGCTTCGGCTGCTGGGCCAGACATGGGGAGGAAGAGCTGCGCGCTGGCGTGGGCCGACCTTATGGTCTTCGGCTCGAGAAGGAGGGGGAAGAGAGTGGTAGGCCAACTACGGCTGAAGCCAGAAGGGGAGAGGAGGAATGGGCTTGTGCGGATGGGCTACGAAGGCATGGGAGAGAGAGTGATGGGCCTCGGGCTAGTTAGAGAGAGAGGAAGAGGATGGCCGGGCTGCTGCTACTAGGCCAAATAGAGGGGAGAGGGTGAGAGAGAGTTTCTTCTTTTTCCTAATATCTTTCTATTTTCCTTTCTTAATTCAAACCAAATTTAAAACATGAACCAAATTGAATTCCGATGTAGTTTTAAGTATACTTTTCTACTCAAATAAAAGTGAGCAATTTTGGTAAATTTTCAAAAATAAATTTTTACAACTTTTTAAATTCTTTTATTTTCAAATTTTCTTTTCTTTCTTTTCTTTTACTTCAAAGCCATTTTCAAATGTATTTCCAAAAGCAATTCAACCTATTTTGAACTTAATTCAAACCACACAATCAATAAATCAATTGCACCGGCATGTATGCACATACATGTTGCTACCTTAGGCTAAATTTTAAATTAATGATTTTTTTTTATTTTCCTATATTTCATGAGCACAAAAATACAGAATTAAATCATGTTAAACCTATTTTCAAAAGAGGCAAATTTTAGGGTGTTACACTATGCATATGTGCAAGCTTTCAAATCCAAACTCTTAGCACATATGTAGGGGGAGCTAATACTAACAATTCAAGTTTATGAAACTTGTCCATATCCTTTACACATGGTAAAATGCTTGGGCAAGCAACATGAATCCAAAAAGATTTTATTGAATATCTTTGTGAAAAGGTTGTCATCATTTACCAAAAAGGGGGAGATTGAAAGCCCTAATTTAGTTTTGGCTAATTGATGAAACCTAAGTACTAACCTTTGTCACGAGTGTCATGTGAGCAAGGTTGGAACATACCAAGTGATGGAGCATGGTGATGAAGTCCATAGAGATGAAGATGGACATATCTTGAAGATGATCAAGTGCTCAACTTGGAAAAGAAGAAACAGAAAAACAAAACCCTATGGAGATCAAGGCAAATGTATAATTAGGGATTTTGTTTTGGCACTCAAGACACCATAGAGGTTGTGAGTGTATATAGGATCGATAGCCGTGCTATAAAGAGGGGAAATATTTGGCTAAATGATTTATCAAGTGCCACTAGGTGACATGATTCTTCCATATGCATTTAGAAACCTAGTATGCTAACTTTGACCCTTGTAAAATGCTTTGGAAAAGGCTGACACATGTGCACTCAAGTTCTACACTTTGTGGTTAGCAATATAGAAGCAAGGGTGAAGTGGTTGTGTTGATAGAAAAAGAAAATGGAGGAGACAGCTATGACCGGACTCTGGCACCGGAGTGATTGGACTAACCCCGGGCGCATCTGGTCAGGCAGCATAGAAGAGGAGGCGTTTGGCCTCGTGATCAGACGCTGCAGCGGCAACGTGACCGGACACGCAGGGGGTGGGTCCAGTCATGTTGACGTACGCTGATGTTTGGCAGCGCGTAGGCTCAGGGAGTGAGGCAGAGAGGACTGGACTCCAGCCCAAGTCCGGTCAGCCTTGAGCGAACTCATCCGATTACAAAAATCATGCTATGGGAGCTCTATGGAAATGACCGGACACGGAGGGCTTGTGCGTCCGGTGGTGCAAGCATCAAGTACGGTCAACACTTAACACATGAGCGACTGAGAGTTGACCGTTGAGATCAAATGGTTAAGGTTTAAACATGGGGGGACACTTGGCTGCATCTGAGGGACCGAACGCTGGTGCGGTGCGTCCGGTCAATGCGACCGATGCGTCCGGTCAGTACGCAGAGGCACCCCTTTGAGCACAACGGCTCTATTTCATTGGGGGTGCCTATATATAGTGTTTGGCTGGCTTAGGGCTCACTCTCTTGGCACTTTGTCTTACTTGACATCCTTATTAGCCTAGGCAAACACCTTCCACTTATCTCCACCATTGATTCATCATCATAGTGAGATTGAAAGTGATTCCAAGTGCATTTGCTTGAGTGATTGCATTTAGTGGCACTTGGGGATTGTTGTGGCTGCGGATTTCTTGTTTCTCTTGGTGGTTGCCACCACCTAGATGGCTTGGAGTAGTAGAGGAGCTTTGGCATTAGTTGGTGATTGTTTGTGGCTGGCTCTGGTGATTGTGATGGGTCTTGCACCTTCCCCAGCGAAGAGCCTCGAGGTAGCTCTAGTAAATTGCTCATCATTGAGTTACCTCACTTGTGGGTAAGTTCTTGCGGCGCCTCTTGTGG
This sequence comes from Miscanthus lutarioriparius, assembly GCA_904845875.1. Classification (NCBI taxonomy): domain Eukaryota; kingdom Viridiplantae; phylum Streptophyta; class Magnoliopsida; order Poales; family Poaceae; genus Miscanthus; species Miscanthus lutarioriparius. Next base: position 34,311,134 of record CAJGYO010000012.1, read on the forward strand.
TGGGCTAGGTGTGTGATACCTATTAGCCATCTAACCACCAAGTGTTGGTTGACACAACGAGGATGTAACGTGTCGGCAAGCAAGTGAACCTCGGGAGAAAATTGGTTGTCTCTTACACTTTGGTATTCTCTTGGTGATTGAATTGATATTCATCTTGTGATTGGTTCACTCCTCTACACGGCGGTAGAATCACCCTACTCACTCATTTACATTCCTGCAAACTAGTTGTAGCAACCTCTTTAGTGTAACTAGAATTGAGGGCTTGTCTTGTAGTTTAAGTTCATCTAGTGGAGCTCTTTAGTGTAGGAAGTTTGAGAGCTCTTACTGAGTAGCAACATAGCCTCTTGTGTACCTAGTGATCATAGCAACTAGAATTATTGGATAGGCAGCTTGTAACCCTTGTAGAGCTAGAGCAAGTTTGTATTTTGCTATTTGTCATACTAATCAAATTGCTCTAGTGATCTTGTAGATTTTTAAATAAGCTATTCACCTCCCTCTAGCCATATTAGGACCTTTCAACCGAATAGCCCCTGGTGGTGCCACTGACCCACTGCTGCTCTTGGCCCCGGTCTGGTGGGCACCGCCCTAGGGGTGGCGGTGTCACCGGACCAGGGGTGGCGATGCCACCTAGGCAGCACTTTGAGCCTAGTTTTGCCTCGTCTTCTTCGCCTTTTCTAACACCTTTGCAAGTCTGCTAACATCACAAAGTAAACACCACCTTGTGCACGTGTGTTAGTTTTTCACAAACATTTCCCAAAGAATTAGCACTCTCTTCACAACGCCACTCGATCCTAACACGTATGCAAAGTTAGATCGCTCAAGTGGCACTAGATGACCGATATAGAAACAAGTTTGCTCCTCTTAATAGTATGACCATCTATCCTAAACCCGGTCATGCACTTCTCTACACAACTTTTGACTAGTGAAATGAAATGCCCTACAAATATACATTTGCCTTGCGTATTTCATTCCATCTCATTCGATGTCGATGCAATACATGCACCAACCAAACACCAAATGATATGATCCACTTTATATCATCATGTGACTATATTGGTTCATTGATCTTGACTTCACTTGCTCTTCACTGTTGCCTTGGTCCATCGGCGCTAAGTCATCACTCAACTTGCCCTTCACACTTGCAACCGGTCCGTCGAGCCAAGTCTTATCTTGATCTTCTACACCTTGGTCACATGACTCCATGTCATATCTCATATGCAATGAGCTCCTTCATCACATGTGTGAGCCTTTCAACATATCCAAGCCATCTTCACCGTTATGGCATGAGTTGCTCACACAAGTACATGTGAACTAATCACTTGTGCCTCTCAAATTAAACACAACTAGTCCACCTGAGGTTGTCACTCAATTACAAAAACCAAACAAGGACCTTTCAATCTCCCCCTTTTTGGTAATTGATGATAACTTTATAAAGATATAGAAATTAAGCTCATTTCAAGCTAGCACTTCACACATGTGTAAATTGCTAACTTGATTTGCATTTTATGCTACTTATCCAACATTTAAGCTCTATGTCAAGATTTGGATAAGCACCATAAAACCTGACTTGGTAGTGATAACTTCTCCTACATATGTGCTCAAATAGTTTGGTTTCAAGTTTGCACACATGCATAAATATGATATTTGTGGGAGTGTTACCACTACTAAGTGATGCTAAGGTGTATAGAATAACCTTTGAAGCATGATACCAATCGGAGTTGCACTTTTAACACTATCCTTAGCATCATGAGTAGCTAGACAACAAAAACACTAAAAACCCCGTGAGATCAATGTTATAGGCAAGGTTCTAGTACCACGTGTAGAAACACAAGTCTAGCTACCATCCTATGCATGCTAGTCATCATTTCATCATTCAAATTTTATAACTAGCATACAACACACAAACAAGCATATAAAATTTAAAAACTTATGCAATGCAAGCAAGCACATGAATATGCACATCTCAAAATGCAATTAATCAAAGTTCATGAGCTTGCTCCCCCTACTTGTGTACTTCTCTTGTCCTAGAATTTTAATCCTTCTCAATTCCTCAATGTTGCTCCCTCTTTTCCATATTCATGTCCAAATCCAACTTCCCTCAATATCTTTGTACTAATCTCTCCTCCTTTGTCATCAATTTTCATAAAAGGTGTGCATCTGTTGATACAAAGGGTTGCATTGAGCTAGATGGTTGACACTTGAATCTTTCATTTTTTATGGACACCACTACATGTGTTGGAATGACACCACTTGTATAGCTCTTGAGATACCACACATAGGATCTTTGACCTTGATATCAATCGGTGGGACACCTCCCCCTAAGTCATTGCATGGGTCATGCATTTGCTAAACTTGAGCTCTTGTATGTGAGGGATGCATTCTTCATTTGATGATTACTTAAAGTTGAGGATCACTTGTGGAACCACCATCTTGTATGATTGATATCATGTGTAGAAATGTGATACCACATGAAAGAATTTACTAGCATGGAACCACTTGATGGATTTGTCAATAAAAACCATTTCTTGAATGTTTGCTATCTTCATGAGTACCATTTGTAGGATATCACTTATAAGTTGATCTAGACACCACTTGTGAATACCACTTGAAGAGATCCATTGAGTCTAGACACCACTTAAAACAAACAAACTAGATATCCATTTGTATTGTTGTCTTGTTCATGTACTCTTGTCACTCTCATGAGCTTCTATTCTTGACTTGAACTAAATTGATTTGCTTAAGATTCCAAGTCCAGTTTGAACCCTCTCTAAGCTTCTTCACGCACATTAAGCGGTTATCTTATCGAGGTTGTACTAGTCACTTGTTGGCAATCCAAATTAGATCAAGTACTTGGGTTCACTAGCTCATGAACAAACTCATATACTACCACTAGATCAATTTAAACATTCAAACAATAGTGGTAGGCTATGAATTTAAAGTTTTTCATTTGTCATGCATGATCCTAATAGGCATGTACTATATGCACTAACCGCATACTAGTAAGGGATGAAATGTGATCATGCACATTACAATGATACCTTTGCTATCTTAGAGTAGAGGATAATCATTTGATTTCAATTCATTTCTCCAATAGCAATGTGAAGTCCAATTATAAGCTTGGTGAAGACCAATCATCAATATTTGAATTCCATTCTTCACCCATATGAAATGAGAACCACTAATCATCAAATGCACTATCTTGAGTTGTGGTTTGCTTGCTTCTTCATTTCATCTTTGCTTCCATGAGAATACCACTTATATTCATGAATTGTTTCTTCTTTTGGGTGTTGCTTGCTTTTCTTGATCAACCCTTTTGATTGCTTCAACTAAGCATCTCAAATGTTCCTCGGATCACCACTTCCATATTATCCTTCCAAGTACCACACTTGGTTTACCTACACATAGGCGGCAAGTCCCTACACTAGGGAGAAGTGACCTCTCTCCAAGAACTATTCTTGACACTCACTTGAAATAGCTTGGTTGATTGATCCAAGTGATGGACTTAACTTGATGAGTAACATTGATTCCTTCTTTAAATACTTTTCTTTTTACTTGTTTAAGTCCTTTTATTTCTACTAAATGATCTCCAATGATCACTAGAACTTAAACTCCATCTTCATCTTGAGCTTGGTCTTGATCTTCAATTTGAGTACCAAATATATGTCAAGTACACTTCACAATCAAATGGCCTTATACTCTTTGCTTATCATGCTTCTAGATCAATCCAAAACCAAACTTAGGTACCTCAAACACCTGTAAACATGTTTCCAACTTGAGGACCTTTCAATCAAAGTGACTCTTGATCAATCCAATAATTGCCACTTTTCTGGCAGATTCTATACCCTTCAAAGAAAAATGCATATCTCCTAATATATAAACCCAAATGCCACTTGATTTGGTGGAGATGTGCTTTACTAAGTTATCTAGCAGCTGTAACATTTGGTCTTCATTTGACTTCTAGATTGCTACCATATTTCAATTCTTCCACCACTACTATATGCTGAAAACTGCTGCACTGTAACTGATAAGATCTACTCCAAGACCGAAGCATCTCTTATCCAATTCTCATAAAATTTGTACAGAATTTTATATCATAAGTGTAGAGAATGCATACCAAATTTCAAGCCAATCCAAATAGATTTGATCACTCAAACATGGCTAATATCACAGCTCACTCAGATTTTGTAATATAGGACATATTTTAATCACTTGATCATACTTCACCAAATGTGAATCAAACTTGAAATCAACTTGTTTGAATACTTTCACAAGACATAAATCCATTCAATTCACTTACTAAAAGTCATCTCATGAATTTATTCGACACAAATTAATCCAAACTTGATTACTAAGAATTTATCCATTCAACCATCTTATAGCAAGCAACATTGCATATTTATCCAATTCAATCAACTCATATGCACCCAAATGAATTAGATCAACTAGAGATATACCTTAGTTAGCTCATGATCTTCCAACTAGCAAGCTTCAACTCTCATATTTGCAAGCCATCAAATAATCCAATAAATCACCACAATCTTGAATTATAGCACTTGTATATTGTAGCACTTGGACTTCACTCAATTTTGACTTGGCATTGGGATGAGATTTGCACTAGGCTTTAATACTTGATTGAACATATGATAAACAATAAGAGCTCCATTGAGTCAAGCCTCCAATGTCATGGTACCTACAAATAATCATCCATTTTTTAATGGTACCCAAACAAGTTTGGGTCCTCTCAAGTTAGGAACAACATACTTAGTCATTGCCTTAGTATAAATAGCGGGATATTTTGCAATAGCAACCATAGAGGTACCATTACCATCCTTCCTAAGCATAATATTTGCATCAATTGAAATAGGCTTAGGAGTATTACCTAGGGGACATGAATGAGCCATGTGTCTCCTTTCCTGGCATGAGTAACACTTCCTCTTCAATTGAGCCTTTTCTTCCTTGCTCATGTGGTGCTTCTCATTGCCTTGCCTCCCATGAGTTGCTTAAGCCTTCTTCTCAAGCTTGGTAGGACACTTCGAGGCAAAGTGTCCCATATCCTCACACTTGAAGCACTTGATGTGAGCATATATCTTCTTCTCATCTTCATTTTTGCTCATCATCTTGGCATCTTGAATTTGCATTGGATGCCTTGCCTTTCCACCCCTTCTTGTTTTCTTCATCGTTTTCTTCAAGTCACCACCATCTCCATGGTTTATTTTAACTTGCTCTTGGGGTGTCTTCTCTTGCTCAACTTGTGGCTTTGGTTGAGGCTCTTCTTGTTGCTTCACCAATTGCTTGGTTGGGCACATTGAGGTGAGATGTCTCCAAGTGCGGCACTTGAAGCATTTGACATGTTTGAGCCTCTCTTCTTCTTTCTTCAACTTGAGCTTCTCTATGTTTGGGCATTGATCATGCAGATGCCCCACTTCATGGCATCAGTAGCACATGAAATGAGAGAGCTTCTCACGAGCCTCCTTCTTCATCTTTCTTTCTCTTCTTCTTTCGCCCTTGGTCATGCTCTTGTTGAATCCAATGCCACTCATATCACCATAGCTTCTTTTGTTGCTCAACATGTGCTCGAAGGTGATTTTGGTGTTTTAGCACCTCTCTAACTTGTTGATCAATTTCTTGACTTCTCTTTTGAGCTCATTGTTCTCCTTCAAAATATTAGTCTCACAAAACATAGAAGTAGAACAAGCATCTATATGTGAAGAACATGGCATATCTAATAAATCATCACAAGAGGTGGATACATGCTTCTTCCCTACATCACAAGAGTTAGTCACATGTTGCAATTGATCACTTGACTCATGTGATGAGCTCTCATTATTTTTAAGTTTCTTTGAAAATGCTTTAATGAGAGAAGCATGTTGTTCTAATAATTCTTCATGAGATGCAAGTAGTGTCTCATGAGTCAATTTTAGCTCACCATGTGAAGATTTAAGAACATCAAGTAAGTGTTTATGATCTTCACATGAATTCTTTAGAAATGAGTTTTCTTTTTCCAATTTCATTGTTTTAGCTTTCTCATTTTCTAAAGACATGGTCATGCTAGCAAGTCTACTCACAAGCTCAACATATAAATCAACATGATCAACCACATTAGCACTAGATACCTTAGTGTCACCTTGTGACATGAAGCAATGTGGTGATGATGGAGAGCTTGTAGTAGCATCACTATCATGGCTCGAGCATGAACCAACATCATCAAGATCACCACCAAGTGTGCTTGAGGTATAATCATCATGTGCATCACTTGTGTCATCATCATCAATCTTGTCAAGTGATCTTGTGGTAATATCATCATTATCATCATCACTTGACCATGAGGTGAAGCAATCTTCCACAATCACCAAATTGTGGTCATGCTCGACACACTCATGTGCATCTTCCTTAGGCTCATCCTCCTTCTTGAACTTGCCATCATCACATGTGGAGGAGTCACCAAAGGTGTGCTTGATTGATTCCCACAACTCATGGGCGGTTCCTATATGGTTCACCTTGTAAAACAACTCAAAGTTCAAAGCATCCATTAGAAATAAATAAGCATAAGAATCAAGTTCAAAGAGAACCTTTTGAGTTTTGGTTATATTTTTATGGTCCAAGACGTGGGTGAGACCACTTGTGACAACCCACCAAAACTTAGGTTCCTTTGCATGAAAATAATCAAGCATATGGTGTTTCCACCGTGCAAAGTGTGTGCCATCATAAATGTATGTGTCACACTCATCTATCCCACTAGACGCTATCCTCTCAGGTTGGTGAAGACCACAAATGAGAGACCTTGCTCCGATACCATGTGTAGGGTCAAGATGACGGACTAGAGGGGGGGGGTGAAAAGTACTTTCTAAAAATTAATCACGTCGGCTAACTGTAATAAATGCGGAATTAAAACTATCAGTCTAGCCAAGACTACACCCCTGTATCTAAGTTATCAAGCACCTTACAAAGATCCTAATTAAACAACTAAGGTGCCAGGCTAGCTAGAGCACAATTCTAGAGCATGGTCACCCAAACCTATGCACTAGTACTTCAAGCAATGGTGGAGCTCTTACACAATTCTAGTAAGCAAAAGCACAAAGCTCCTAAGTCACTAGCAATGCTCAATAACAAGGCTATACAAGCCAAATTATAGAGTGCAAATTACTTAGCTACACAAACTAAGCAATGTGACTAAGAAGGTTACTCAAACCGAATTAGTCACGCAAGGGAGTTACTTCTATGCTACACAAGCAAGAAGGTAACTAGCAAGCTACACAAGCTAACTAATTACAAGAGCAACTACACAAGCATAATGTAAATGAAGTAAATACAAGCTTGTGTAATGAGGATGCAAACCAATGGGAAGACAAGGATGACATGATGATTTTATCCTGAGGTTCACGTGCTTGCCAACACCCTAGTCCCCGTTGTGTTGACCGCTCACTTGGTGGTTCGGCGGCTAATTAGTATCACCCGCTAAGCCAGCACGTCGGGCACCGCAAGAACCCACCCCAAAATTGAGGGTAGCTCAATGACACGCTCAACTAGAGTTGCTCTTCACGATCCCCACGGGGTAAGCACAATCTCCCTCACAAATCCTCCTCCGGAGCACTGCACAATCTTTCTCACGTGCTTCAACGGAGTCACAAGCCACCAAGCCGTCTAGGAGGTGGCAACCTCCAAGAGTAACAAGCACCACCGGCTTGCAACTCGATCACCTAGTGCCACTTGATGCAACCTCACGATGCAACGCACTAGAGTCACACTCACTCGCTATCGGATTGCACTCTTGCAAGCACAAGTGAGTTGGAGGGCTCACAAGCACTCCCCAAGCATGGACACTTAGTCCCAAGGGTGCTCAACTAGCCAAATGCCTGAGCTCCACCTCTATTTATAGCCCCCAAGCCAAATAGAGCTTTTGGAGCAAAGCTGCTGGTTTCTGTGAGGGCATCGGACACGGTGGTGCCCTGCCCAATGATCAAATTTCAACATGGTCACTAGACACTGGGTGGCGGTGCCACCACCACTGGTGGGGCGGTGCCCCATCCGGCCAAGTCCCAAAACACCCCCTCTCTGGATTTTTAGGGCGGTGCACCGTCGTCACCATGGTGGTGACCATGGCGGTGACCCCCTCGCCTTCTCCCGCTCTCTGCCAAAAAGGGGTGGTGCACCCGACAGCCCCTGGTGGTGGAATCACCCTCCACATGGCAGTGACTGAGTCACCCACTGCTGCTCTTAGCCTCGGTCTAGTGGGCATCGCCCTAGGGGTGGCGGTGTCACCGGACCAGGCGTGGGCGGTGTCTCCCAGACAGCACTTCGAGCCTCCCAGATAGGACTTCGAGCCCGGTTTCGCCTCATCTTCTTTGCCTTTTCTAACACCTTTGCAAGTGTGCTAACACCACCTTGTGCACATGTGTTAGCTTTTCACAAACATTCTAACATGTAGATCGCTCAAGTGGCACTAGATGACCGATATGCAAATAAGTTTTCTCCTCTTAATAGTACGACCATCTATCCTAAACCCGGTCATGTACTTATCTACACAACCTTTGACATGTGAAATGAAATTCTCTACAAATATACATTTGCCTTGCGCATTCTATTCCATCTCCTTCGATGTCAATGCAACACATGCACCAACCAAACACCAAATGATATGATCCACTTCATATCATCACATGACCATATTGGTTCATTGATCTTGACTTCACTTGCTCTTCACCGTTGCCTTGGTCCATCGATGCCAAGTCATCACTCAACTTGCCCTTCACACTTGCAACCGGTCCATCGAGCCAAGTCTTGTATTGATCTTCTCCACCTTGGTCACATGACTCAATGTCATGTCTCATATGCAATGAGCTCTTCATCACATGTGTGGGCCTTGCAACATATCCAAGCCATCTTCACCGTCATGTCATGAGTTGCTCACACAAGTACTTGTGGACTAATCCCCTATGTATCTCACACTAAACACAATTAGTTCACCTAAGGTTGTCACTCAATTACCAAAACCAAATAAGGACATTTCACACGTGCAACACCAAGATCTACTTTTGAAACATCCAGATTAAACATTTTGAAACAAATGTCTAAAACACTTGAAACATAGGATTGCAACATGCATATATTGCTATTGCAACATCCCAGATCATTTTTTGCAACATTTGGATGAAACACTTAAAACATAAGTCTGAAACGCTTGAAACACTTGAAAACACAATTTTCGCTCATGCGACCACGACCTACCTGATGGGGAACTATGGTGGCGTAGGCATAGACCTCCCCAGGCGTAGGTGTAGGCATCCTCTGCCTCCCCTTCTGCGATGGGCGAGGTGGATGGGGCACGGAGAGGAACCGGGTACCTCGGGGGAAGGAGCAACACGGGAAGGGGCCAGACACGCGGAAGAGACGCTAGAGCAGGCGCTTCGTGCTAGGGAGGGAGTGGGGAAGAGAGAGGGTCTGCTACAGGACCTTACGATGGCAGGTCGTTCGAAGGTGCGGTGCGGTGAGGGACGATGTCTAGAGCAGATAGGAACGAGTGGATGAGAGGATAGGACTCGACGAGAGGATTTTTTGAGAAACTCCTAAGCGGATGGGAGGGGATAGTTGGACTGGCATCGTGACCCGCCAAGGAGCATTCGAGTGGATGGACACCTTCACCACAGCATCGCTGAAAAATTAAGATTATATATAGTAGATTACTATTCTTCTCTAGACTAAAGTGGGTAATTTTTCATGTTACGTCATCATTTGTAGCCGTCCGAGGGAAATCGGACCTACACAAGCCCTCCCAACCCCCCTCCATGTGCCTAATAGGTGGGTGCAAATTGAATGCAGCTCCTCCTCCGAGATTGATCCATTGAAACATTGGGTACAATCTAGGCTGAATGCTCTGCTTCACCGGGAAGTAACTTTTTTTGTCTTTAACTTCATGAAAATGTTTACTAAAGTGACTTCTTATAGTAAATCTGAAAGATAGAGCTGGATGAAATTAGTATTTTTACTTTCATCCAGCACCCCCTCTCCCTCCCCGCGCCACACACGCGTACTGTGAAAGTGTGTTTTCATAAGCTTCACTTGACAAACTATTTTATTTTATCCCGTTTGACAAAAACAAAAACTATAAACAGCTCCTGAAGAGTTGGTGTCGCATGCTCAAAATGCTTTCATCAAGAAAAGGTGTATTCACGACAATTTCATTTATGTACAAAGGGTCATCCACCTCCTACACAAGAACAAGAAGCCAACTTTGTTTATCAAACTGGACATTTAGAAAGCTTTCAACTCAATAGAATGGCCCTATCTCCTTGACATGCTTAAAGCACTCGGTTTTAGCAGGAAGTGGCGCAACTGGATATTAGCAATTCTCGGCACTTCATCATCCAAAATCCTCATTAATGGTAGACTGACTCAAAATATTCCTCACACGAGAGGTCTCAGGCAGGGTGATCCATTATCACCTTTATTGTTCATCATCACCATAGACCCTTACAACGTATCATCGAGCATGTAGCTCAGCGGGGTATTCTACACCCGGTTTTGCCCAAGGCCTCAAACTTGTGATGCTCTTTCTATGCGGATGATGCGGCCATATTTGCAAATGCAAACGCTACAGAGTTGAAGAATTTTCAAAAAATACTAAAGTTCTTCGGAGAATGTTCAGGGCTAAAAATCAACATGGAAAAGGCAGAGATCTTTCTGATAAGGGTAGAGCCTAACTTAATACCTTATTGTCAACCTCCGGAAGGGAAACATTAGTAAAAACTATTCTTTCCTCCATTTCAATCTACCACTTCACAGTTTTCCAGGCGCAAAAAGAGGTGCTCAAAAGGATTGACAGATTACGCCATAGTTTCCTTTGGCGCGGTGAAACTTAGAGAACGTTACCGGGTGACACTCGCTGATAAACTGGCCCACCACCTGCCTCCCAAAGAAAAAGGGGGGATTGGTATCATGGATTTAGACAGATTCACAAGAGCTTTGAGATTGTGATGGCTATGGTTCAAGTGGAAGCAAAAGGAAAGAGCATGGACAAACATGGAAGTCCCATGCGACAAGACCGATCATGAGCTCTTCAACGCTTCAACCAGAGTAAATATTGGTGATGGAAAAATAGTTTGTTCTGGACTTCCTCATGGATTAACGGTGCTTCGGCAAAAACAATCGCTCCTAGCTTGTTTTAGAAGAGGCGCAGGAAGAAGATTTCAGTGCAAAAGGCTCTAGAAAATAATAGATGGATTGACCACATATATGTCGCAGAACCGCCTGAAATAACATGCTTTCAGAGGCGCCCGTCTTCCACTAGACACTAAGCACCTCGAAAGTGAGCTACATCAGACAGTTCAGTCGAGGACACCCCAAGGGAGAACTCAAAACAATCCACGTTTTACCTCCAGAATCCAATAATGAGGACGAGCTTACAATACTTAGTCCATTTCATACAACAAGAGTTCTTAGAAATTATTTATTACAATACCAGAGTTCATAGTGCGATAATTAAACAACGGAATGAAAATAAACATCTAGTGGAAACGATACAAGGATCCGTCTGTGCCCACCAGAAGAATCCTCCACACAAGAGCTACTCAAGCTGCACCTGCAACAGGGGTAAAATAAACTCTGAGTACACAATGTACTCGCAAGACTTACCCGACTAGTGGGAATAGTTTCCCGACTCTCAAGGATATGAGAGGCAATATGGGTTTGTTGTTTTCTTTTTGTTTACGAAAAGCATTACTAATAGTTCATCCTTACAGCCAAGTTTTATTAGCAGTCATGATTACTTCATTAGCTAACCATTCTAGGTAAGCACCTGTTCTACTTTCAAGCAAGGGTTGAGCAATTAGAACCATTTCACCATCTTTTATCTTCTAGTTCTTACTACGGTGCTAGACCATAGCCAAGTCGTACCGTCTCACAGAAATGGCGATTCGTAAACCAATGTATCCTAGTTGGGTACCCTGAAACCATGCCCCGTTTGTACCCCAGGCACAAACAAGACCAACCCATTCCACTCCTATCAAGGGGTCCAGGTCCCCGTCCAAACTTGGACTCCAAGCCCCCACACTTGAGACACGGTCTCAGTATGGTGCTTAGACCTCCACCTTTCCCCGCCTCCAATCAGTCAGTCCAAAACGAGCCGGAACCCATGACAAGAGCGTAACGAGCCTTTTCGCTCCCATAAGCAAGTATGTGCTCAGGATAATAAGTCTATGACCTGACTACCATCCATAACAACGGACGATCCTTAATCGACACGAACAAGGAAAATAGTGTAACCAAGCTAAGCCCCATTGTCCGCGGGACACAACCTATTACACCCATCAATACCCATACCATATCCATGCCCTGTCTCCATTTTTCCTTGCATCATTTTATTATGAGAGTAATAATAATCACCTTTTGTGAGTAACGGTAGGTTACTCACGCTACCGAAAACCTAAGCATAGCAACTACTCGAACCTGTACTAGTAGGACTCATAGGACAGTTATATCTATGCAGGTGGTTTTCATAAAATTCCTATAACGTAAATGCACATAACATATATAAACAGTGATTCTAAAAAATAAAGGGTTATGCACCGGGGCTTGCCTTGGGCAGGCGCGGCGTCAGCTGAGTCAGTCAATGGCGGCTTCAGGACCTCCTTCTGCATGAGAATCTCCCCCTCATACTCCTCGATGATCTCCTCGAACTCATGGTCGCCGGTGGTCACGATCTCCGCCATCTCGTTCTCTACATGCATGCGATGATGATGCAACACTTAGCATTTAAGCAATAGCAACTCCTAAACTAAGAATACGCATACTAAGATACTAAGCTAGCTCTAATGACTAAGGTACTAAGCTAACTATCATCTTTACCAAGCAAAGTGTTGGGTTCAACTAGCAAACACCTAGCTTTACAAATGAAGGATATATCTTTATTTTCCCCTCTCTCAAACCTTTTCACTTAACCCCCTAGTTTTCCTAGAATTCCCCCGCGCACACCCCCGGTGACCCAGCGCACGGCGGCGCGGCAGCCAGTGACACAGCACGGCTGTGCCGGCCACCAGGGACCTACGACAGACCACCTAACGGGCCGATCACCATCTCTGACTTGAGCGGCTACGCTAATCGGCGGTGCGGGGTGACACGACCGGCTAGGGAAGGCTGTAGCGGCACGCGGCCATCCACGATGGCGGCACTACTATTCTGGTGAGCTGGAGCAGCTACAGACCTAATCGGTTAGCGCGCGAGCATCAGGAGGCTACCATGGACCTAGACGAGGTGACGTTTGGAGAAGAGGGTGACGAAGAAGGGCTGGCCACGTGCGGCCGAGCCGTGCGGCGGCGCACAACGGTGGCACAGTTGCGTCAGCGATGACGGGGAGGCGGTAGCGGTTTGGCTAAGGCGTGCAGGGTGAAGAGGGAGTCAAGGCTATGCTAGTGGTGTAGGTGAATTGGTTCGGGATGGGCAGTAGGAGTGCTGCCCTCGATCATGGCCGAGCGCGGCCATAATGGCACGACGGCGGGGAAAACTCCAAATTGGAGCTTGGCCTTGCACGGTTCAAGGCTGGGTGGGGGTCGGGGGTCAGGTGGCTTAATGGAGAATCCAGAGACGTGATGAATCAAGCGATGGTGACCGACCCATGTCGAATTAAGCGAGCGGGGTCGGCTGGACGCGGTGGTAGAGAGGGAGAGGCAGGTCTAGCTCGGCTCGTGCTCACCTTGGCAGCAAACGGTCGGCGTGATCATGGAGGCCCACACGTAGGTGCTAGCAGACAGGCGCGCGCGTTTGCGACTGGCGTGGCCCGCGCGCCGCAGTGCCATTAATGATAAGGCGACGGCGAGCCTGGCCACGTGCGCGCGGCAGAGGCGGCATCGCACTGGGCCGATAGCGGCGCAGAGATGCAGAGGGAGGCACGGACATGATGGTGAGGCGACGACACTGGCAGCGGCTGCGTCGCGGCATAGGGCGGATCGGCAGTGCGGCAGCTCGGTAGGGCCGGCGGTAGGACCGCCTGGCTGCGCAAGCAGCAGCAGCAGCTACACGCGCCCGGAGCCAGCGGCGGCCAGGCCACAGCCGTGGCCGGCCACGCGCGGCAGCACACGTGCGCGCGGGACAGCCAGCATGGCGACACCGAGTGCCCGAGCGTGGTGACCGCGCCCATGCGGCCAACCAGCCTGAGACCGTGTCATGCATGAATTTTAAAGTGCCTATAAAAACTAAACAGTTGCTTCTGAACCTAAACCATCTTCACCATGCTCAAGATGGTATATGAGACTACCAAATCGAACTATAACACTACACCACCCATTAACCCAATCTCTCAAAATAATTTGCTAAACATAGCAATGTCTAGCCGGTGACAAACTTGGAAATTTTTCTAAGTTTTTGAGCTGAACTTGATTTTAAATTGTATTTCTAGCCTATTAGAAATGTTGGCTAGCAATGTTATTTTTCTACAACAAGTATTTCATTGTCATCTACAAAGTTCATATTCCAATCTTTATTTAAGCGCCATATATAAGGCTGGACGAAAAACTCGAAGCTCGCTCGGCTCGTGGCTGGCTCGACTCGGCTCGGCTCGGCTCGTTATGATAACGAGCCGAGCCGAGCCAAGATTTTAGCTCGTTAGCTATAACGAGCCAACTCGAGCCAGCTCACAAGCCGCTCGCGAGCTAAACGAGCCAAGCTTTCAGAAAAAAAATATCAAAACTTGTATTAGTTTTTGTATTACTTCATGTCTTGCACTTTACAATTGACTGGTAACTGGTCTAGACCCTATAAATTGACTGGTAACTGATCTAGATGCATTTCTTTTGTATTATTATTATTCTCAAACTTTAGATAAATGCAAATATTATATTTTATGTATTTTTTTTACCTGGCTTGCGAGCTTAACGAGCCAGCTCGAGCTTTTAACGAGCCGAGCCGAGCTGGCTTTCTGGCTCGTTAGGATAACGAGCCGAGCCGAGCTAGCTCGTTATCTTAACGAGCCAGAACGAGCCGAGCCAGCTCGTTATCCAGCCTTAGCCATATATATGTTCTATAGCATTTTTACTCAATAAAAAATAGTTTTAAACCCTACTTGATATACATGAGCTATTGAATCAACTTTCGTTTAACATTTTTATTAGTCATTTTAGGTTACAAGAAATTGATCTATACACTTTATCACATGCACTAACACATAAACATAATGCTCATGACATATTTTAGTAAATGATTTAGGGTGGTGTTACAATATATCCTCCAAATTCACAGGTAGAGATCTCTGAGTTTGTCGACCTCTGAGAGGCCATCAAGGATACACAGTTGATCAACAATGTGAAAGACGAGATAAGATAGCGTTTGACAGAAAGTAGAGAGTACACAACAAAAAAGTGCTTATGAAATTTAGTTCCAGGGGACCTTTTCCAAACTTAGCATTATGCCAATTTGGAAGGCCAAGACGGAACCGAAATGCGGATTCTTCGCATGGACACTAATGCACAAAAAATTCTGACCACAAACAACTTGCTAAAGCGAGGATGGACGGATGACCCCATATTAAACTCTGTGCAAATGATCAAGAGACACCAACGTACCTGTGTAAAGATTGCTCTTTCACTAAGGAAGTGTGGGAGTTGATCAAAACATGGTTCGGTTTAACTGACCTCAGCTCCATAAACACAACTGAATCGCTTCATAATTACTGGCGAAGATGTAGGAGAAAAGTTGACAAAAATCAAAGACGGCACTTCGACGGGATTATAATCTATTTTTGGTGAAACATCTGGAAAGAGAGGAATAGACGAACTTTCCAACAAAAAAGTTGGAGCCCAAGACAAGTCACAAGTTTGTGCAAAGATGATATAAATTAGTTTTCTTTGGCGACGGCTCTAATTCATAATACGGTAAGCTAGCAGTAGACCTCTGTCAGTTTGGGTTTCTTCTCCAGTTGGGTCAGGGTTCTTGTTTTTGGAGTGTTTTCTAGTCTCAGTCTTTTTACAGTTGTTTTTTCCGGCTGTTTGCTGATGGGCGTAATTAGGGAGTTGCTGATGGGTGTAATTAGGGAGTTGTAATTGCTCTTTTTTTTTATATCGTCTAATAAAATCCGCGGCAAAGCTTTTACCGTCCTTTCGGAAAAAAAAATTGTCCTATCAGCTCAGGCCACATGACCCGCATCCTACCGTGACCCTTCGCTTGCATGCCCAACGGTGCTATGCACGTCAACGCGCATTCCTGATCATCTTGCATCTTGCGTGTATGATAACAATCCCTTGGACGGACTTCCGGAGTTCGTTGGCAACATCGGCAATGTCACTCCTCTGTGCCGTTCGTTTCACTTAAATTTGGCTTTGCTGATTTGCTGTGAGAGAAAACATTGTTTTTTTTTTACTAAAAAGTATTGTTGAAGTAGTGCATGCGAAAAGGGCCCTCAACTCAACTGGTTGGAGCCCGTCTGATGTCAGCAAATTTAGGGGTTGTTTGGACGTGTCTAACAGCTAGTCCTATTAGGAGAGGTGTAGAAAAAAAATTAAGAGTTTAATACACTGGCAGCTCCTAAATTTATAGTGGTAAGCCACTGCTTAGGTTCATGAACTCTCAAAAGAAATTTGACACATCACCTTGTTAAGTGCTGCACCACTGGTTCAACCTCTTCGAGAGGCGTTGACCAGGATAATTTTTTTTTAAAAAGCACCCTGCCACTATAGACATGTTCTGCCTCCGATCGCGGCTGGCCGCCTCCTCGCGCGCGGCGACGTCCACTGGAGGGGGAGGGGGAGGGGGAGGGGGAGGGGGAAGGGGTAGCCGCCTAGGCGGGCTCGCAGGGCCAAGCGCCGGGCGCGGCGGTCCGCGCTCGCCATACACGGGGCCGCGAACCGGGGCATCGGCCACACGCTAGCCGCGCGCCAGGCCGAGCATGGTCTCACCGTGGTGCTCACCGTTCGGGACGGCGAGCGCGAGGAGGCCCCCGCGGCGCCGCTCCTCGTGCGCGGGCTCGCCGTCATCTTCCGCAGGCTTGACGTCTCCAACGACCTTGAGGAGGTAGATGAAGGACACGAGCGCCATGAATCACCTCCTTGAACTGCTCGACGGAGCGCCGCTTCAGTTGGTCCGGGTTGCCGCACGCAGCGACGCAGCTCATGGCGAGCAGCGGCTCCGGCTTGAGGGTTTCGACGCGGTGGCGCAGGACATCGGGGAAGCACACGAGCAGGGGCAGCAGCAGGCCGCGGCGGTAGGGCCCACCACGGGCGGGGCCGGGAAGCGCGCCGCGCGCGTCGCAGGACGCGAAGGTGTAGGCCACGGGTGTCTCGTCGTCACCCCAAGCTTTGGAGCAGCTCCCTCTCTTCCTCTCTCTTCTTGGACCGGAGATGGCACAGATGGCGGCGGGGCGTGTCCAACACCGGCCGCCGTCTCCACCGCGCCCGTGGTCTGCCACCGCCGCGCCCGTGGCCATGCCTCCGTAACGCTCGTGGACCGCCTCCGCCGCGCCCGAGCTCGCCGTAGATCCACGTTCTCGGTCGTCTCCAACCCCGGTTGTGGCCTCGCTTCCTCGGCCACCTCCGACGACCGACGCGGCCTTGCGTCCTCGGCTGCCTCCAATGACCGCCGCGGCCCTGCATCCTCGACATGTGAGGAGAGACGGATGAGCCGAATGAGAGAGTAAAGGAGATTCTCCACGACCGCTGCTACGCGGGGTCGCGACCCGCGTGCGCCTCGAACGCTGGCAGCGACACGACAACGTCGCAGCAGCCGCAGTGGACTCCCGTCCTGGTGACCGCGCCCGAGACGACCTTGCCCTTGCCGCCGTTCACTGGCACGGAGGTAGAACATGACTCGGGGTGCTTTTTTAAAAAAAAAAAAGAATTATCCTAGTCGGCGCCCAAAAAAAAATGGATACGTGGTACACTGGTACGTCACTTAACAAGTTTCAGAGGATGAGATTTCGGTTTTGGCTGTTCATGAACAGCCCAACGCTACAAGTTTAAGGGCGACCCTCAAAAAATATAATGTTACTTATATGTATTTTTCCTAATAGGAAAGGCGTAGATCTAGTGATTTATTCTATGGCCTTAAATTATGTTGATGTCTTATTCTGTCTCATCTCACGTGTCTATTCGATGATATCATTGGCTACTTTTAAGTTTTATTTAACAATGCTGTACGGAGGGCCTAGTGGGGCACGGCTGCACCACTGCAGCTGGACAGGACAACGCCTCAAAGATGAAGTTGCATTGTATAATTGCCCTTTCTTTCCGACCATTATCATCACACTACAGAGTAGTACAAACCTGAAACTCGTCCTTATAGTTGGAGGACTACACAGTTTCAAAGATTGAAAGAGAGCTAGCAATTCAGATCAAAGAGCAAACGAGGAATAAAAGTACAAAAGAGACCCCACAACAGAAGCAGATGCAAGTAGTATTGGTGCATGCACGATCAAATCGACCAGAAGAGAACAAAGCCCCTTGGTTTTCATTGAGATGCCCACAGCCCACGGCTGATAGATGGGGCTTGATCATCAGTGGCGTCTGGCGAGCGCGAAGGCAGACAGGAAGATGAGGACTATGAGCAGGACCATGGCGGCGAAGGAGCCGATGAGGGAGCCCGAGATGCGTTCGCAGAAGGAGTCGAACTGCTGGCAGATGGCGAACCAGTTGGCGCGCACGTTGCCCTTGTGCGCCAGGTACACGATCGCCGCCGCCGCCGACGCGCCGGCCGTCAGCAGGGCCAGCATCGCCTAGTAATAATCCGAACGGCGTCAGTTTATTATTATGAGCAAGTTCTTGCTAGCAGTGTACTACTCATTACCGCGTCGAAGAAGACGAGGATCAGACGGCTGTAGCGCGCCCTGGGCCTGATGATGTGCACGATGGACAGCGGGATGGACAGCACGAGGTACGTGCACACCACCGCGTTCGCCGCCACGAAGAACCTGCGGCCGGAATGCTTGCTCGTCGTGAGAAATGGACGGAATGGCATCAAGTCAGCAGAATTAACTGAAACCGGCTGCAGCAGCGACGAGGGACTTACGTGAAGGACGGGAGGTCGCTGTACTTGGCCTCGAACTGGATGAACTGCGTGAAGAAGGGGAGCGTCTCGTTGGTGGTGCCCATGGAGATGGCGCTGGCGATGGTGGCGACGATGGAAAGGAACCTGAGGAAGACGTCGGCGATGGACACGGCGCGGCTGACGCCCGCCGCCACCGGCTCGGGCACCAGGGGCGCCTTGGAGCTCTCCCCGTGCTCGATCACCACGCCCTTCGTCATGGTGGCGTGCGTGCGGCGTGCCCCGGCCCTGCTGATTAAGCCTCTATCTAGCTAGGATAATCGACGAGCTTGGAGAAGGATTCTTGCTTGCAGTTCCAGATGTTGAGTGAGGTTGAGGTTGTCTAGCTAGCTGCTGCTTGGATTTTTGCTTGAGATGTGTGACTGTGTGAGATGACTGCTGCTACGGGTTCTCAGACCTTCTTATACGCATGGATGGCGCTGAGGTTTCCACTGGATTAAGCAGCAGCTTGTGCCTCAACAAAACCAACATCTTGTTTAGTCAATCATGCTGAGCAAAACTGGTGATTTAGGTGGCTTTGACAATTAATCGTAGACACCAACTAAAGCTTGGCTGCGCATTGGTTGACCCTGCAACTGCTCTCGCTCAAATGAAACTCAGAAGTTGCAAATACTTTGATGTCGATCTCAACAGGGCACGATCTTTAGCACGTTGCCGAACCCAAACTTGAATGTCTCGAATCCTAGTCCATTCCTACTAGTGGTAGTACAGAGCTAGCACTGCTCTTTGAACTTTGTTGGGTTTCCATTCCATCCCAGCTGGTCTGGCTTCATCCGCGTTGAATTATGCAGTCTTTTGGTTTGATTAAAGAATGTTTGTAGTCATGTAGTGTGATGGTTTTTTTTTTTTTTTGACAACAAACATCTTTATTTCAACAGCAGGCAGCTGATAGAAGCCTTACAGAGTTTAAGGCTACAGAATGAAGTGCCTCCTGAAGCGGGCACTGGGTTACATGTGCTACATTAGAGCAATTACAAGGCAAGTCTGAAGATGTAGGCTGAGAATCTAGAATTGCTTGCCTAGCTAGCTCATCAGCCGTCTGATTTTGTGATCTTTGTATCCTGAGAATTCTTGCATCTCTGTGCTTTGTATAGTTTGTGAACATCTGAGTGAGGTGTTTGATCCTCCACTCCGGTGGATTTGTTTGATCCGGTGCATTGAGGAAATGCACAAGCGGTTGATTGTCTGAAAGAAATATGATTGGCTGCATGTTGAGGCGGTGAGTAATAATAGCAGCAAGCGTCAATGCCGTCGCCTCAGCCATTAGCACCGATGTGGTTCCTGTCATCCTTGCCTTGATGTAGATGGTTTGTGCCGGTTGAACCTGGGTATTGATGATGAACACACCAATTCCTGCATTCCTAGGTATAAGAGAGGGGCTATCGGGAGTTGTAGATGCGTCGGTGTAACACCTGACGCCCTGAAGAAGACCTGGCAGCCGGACTAGGTATCTGTCTTGCAGATGAGTCCGGGATCTGTACATCTGGTGCATTGGTGTGGTACTATTTCCTGCATTGGAGACAGACATACCTGACTGCCGCTGTAGTTGACTTTCATCTGCACATGTTGTGGTCGTTGTACCTGAAATATGATTTGCATAGAACGGAGGCATACCTTGCATTCCTGTGTCGGCGGCTGTTGAAGTTGCAGTGAGAGGCGCAGCCCCAACTTCAGGGTCATCTCCCAACACACAGTCCTGTTCACCCATTTGGAAGGTAGCTAAGTTTGATGTGGTAATATATGTTGCCACAGCATGGTGTACCTGCCATGTAGTCCATGTTTTCCTTCCAAATCTTTAATCATTTCGAGTTTTCCATAGGTACCACAAAGTTGTTAGGATTTTTTGCATTAAAGAATTGTCAGCTGAATCGCTAATTACTAAAGGAAGGATAACCTGTACCCCATCATCCTCGAGTGGAAGAGTATCTGTTCGAAGCGGCGGCGTGGCTAAAAACCAAACTGCACGTGCAAAATCACAGTGAAAAAATAAGTGTGCATCAGTTTCAACTAGACCAAAGTAGCTGCAATGTTCATCAATGTGGGTTGAGTATCTTGCAGCTCTGCAACCAGTGGCTAGCGCCCTTCGGATGAGACGCCAGGTGAAAGTCTTGATCAGAGGAGGCAGAGTTTTGAGTTTCCACATTCGTTGAAGGATTTGGTTGGCCTGTTGTTGAATGCTTCTTGATCCAGTCCTGAACCTACGAACTTAAAGATCTATATATATTCTTAGTTGTGCAGTCTCCTTTTTTTTGCCGAAGTCCACCGCAGGATGTCCTGGTGCTGGCTGTCCACCGTTGTGACTTGGGAAATGATTTGAACAGCGTCAGGGTCAAAGATGGAGGAGAGGAGATCCAGGTTCTAATTGCAGGTATTGGGAGACCAAAGATCAGAGACCACACTCGGCAAAGGGGAGTGGGTAACAGGCAAAAGAAGGTGGTTGTGAATCGAATCCCAGATAGGGCACCAAGGAGAAGACCAAATGGAGGTGTCGCCATTATGAATTTGATAGATGACATTATGGACAAGTTCCTTTTTAACCTGAAGGATAGAAGACCAGAAGATGAAGCGAGGGCCATCTGGCTTGGCCGTCCAGAAAGAGGTGCTGTGAAAATATTTGGCCTTAATAATGCTAGTCAAGAAAGGATTTTTGCTAGTGCAAATATTCCAGGCAGCTGATTCCAAGACCCCCATTCTCTTTGGATCGACAGATATCCTCCCAGAAACGAAAGGCAATGGGATTAGTGGGGTTATCATCCTGAACACCTGTCCACCAAAATCTACGGATGATAGCATTGATCTTCACCACAAAAGTTTGGAGAAAAGAACCGTAGGCCTGTAGTAGACAGGAATGGAGGCAAGGACAGATTTGATGTAAGTAAGTCTGCCAGCGTGATTCAGTTTGTTGGCCCTGATAGTGGTAAGCTTAGAACGAAATTTGTTGAGAATGAAATCATAAGCTTTGTTCCTGTCCCTGTGATTGAAAATAATGGGGTGACCGAGGTGCATGGTATTAGGAAGCAGATCAGGGACATGAAAGATAGCTTTAATTTGGGTTTTGGTGGCACTGTCAACATTCTTATTGAAAAGAATGGAAGATTTCTGGAAATTCGGAATTTGACCCGAGAGCTAGGAGAAGTGGTGGAAGATGGAATTGATGGTCGTGGCCTCAGCCACAGAGGCTTGACCACAGAGGATCAAATCATCTGCAAAAAGGAGGGAGTGAATTGGTGGACAGCCGGGCCCCAGATTGACACCGGTAAGGTTCTCGTTCTCCAACTCAGAATGCAACCGGATGGATAATTCATTTATAGCGATAACAAAAAGATACGGCGACAGAGGACAGCCCTGCCGAATACCACGCTAGGAATGAAAAGTGGCAGAGGGCTCGCCGCTAACCAAAACAGAAAAGGTAGGAGAGGAGATGCATGCATGGATGGGGTTAATAAAATGGCCATCATACCCTTGACGTCGGAGGGCGGACTCAATAAAACCCCATTCTAGTCTATCAAAAGCTTTAGCTAAGTCTAATTTAAGAAGGAAAGTCTTCTGGTTCCAGGTTTTAAGGTTGAAGGAGTGAATAATTTCCTGAGTAATGATTACATTAGAAGAAATATATCTGTTAGTAATAAAAGCAGCTTGAGCATGATTAATGTAATTGGGAAGGTGAGGCTTAATCCTATTAGCAATAGACTTGGCTATGATTTTGCAAATAACATTGCAAAGACTGATAGGCCTAAAGTCCTGAGAAATTAGGGGCTGATCTTTTTTAGGTATTAGAGCTATGAAGGTTTTGTTAATGTCATCACTGAAATGAGCAGAGGAATAAAATTATGTTACCAGTTTGCTGACATCTTGTTTGATCCACGGCCACGCCGATTTATATAAGGCAGCATTGAGGCCATCAGGTCCTGGGCTAGCATTGTTCCTCATGTAGTGTGATGGTTGGATGATGTCCTTGAAGATGCCATCATCTGTTGAAGCAGTTCAGCATCACACCAATGCAACGTGCTGTATTTGATGACGAAGGCACTTTCCGGGAGTAGGGCATCAATTCCTGCTTTCCTGGGCTTTCTGCCATCGCATCTCATTCTGACATTCTCGGACCTGCACCGTACCGTACTGGGCTGCAACAAAAATTCCAAGTTCCAACCCGCGTACTCCGACTTGATATAATGATACGGAGAAAGCCCGGTCTCTCTTTCTCCAACGCCGTCAGGACCACAAATAAGCCTTTTTTTAGACAGCAAATAAACCCTGAATTAAGAAAAACTTCAATCCTTTGATCCTCTCTAATGAATTTTTAAAAATCGGTAATGCTACGTG
Source organism: Miscanthus lutarioriparius (assembly GCA_904845875.1). Lineage (NCBI taxonomy): Eukaryota > Viridiplantae > Streptophyta > Magnoliopsida > Poales > Poaceae > Miscanthus > Miscanthus lutarioriparius. The sequence goes on from CAJGYO010000012.1 coordinate 34,334,474, forward strand.
TCTTACGTCCGACATGAGCAAAGCGTCAGACGCTCCCGCAAGCCCACGTCTCGTTACTTACGCTTTTACCCCGCCGCTCGCTCTACCCACGAGTTTATTAAAAAAATCACCCATCCTTATCCCTTCCGCTCCCTCCTCTCGTGTCGCAGCGCCTTTGTGGCTGCCTCGTCCTGGACGTAGACGCGCACTTCCCTTGCTGCTGCCGCGCGCTCCATCCACCACCGCTCGCTCACACTCCGTCACGCACGCCTCTCACCCCCTCCTGCCACGTGTGCCGCTCACTCCCTCCCGTCGCACGCGTGGTGCTGATCCGGCCGACCCAAGGCCGGTGCTGGTGGTGCTCGTGCGCGCCGCCACTCGCCGCCGGCTCCTACCCCGACGGCAGGAATTTACTGGTGCATGCGCTCCTCCTCCTCTATGTTGCAAATATATATTTCAAGTGTTTTCGATGTTTTAGAGGTATATTGCAGTTGTTTGATATGGATGTTGCAAAAGTAGATCAGGGGATGTTGCATATATTGCAAGTATTTCATAGACATGTTGCAATGTTCAAAATGTTTCATCTGTTCCAAACGTATGTTGCAAGCGTTTTGATCTGGATGTTGCATATGTTTCACACATATGTTGCAACAGTATGTTCCAAATGTTCCATATGTTCCAGTCTTCCGTTCCAGCAAGTGTTTTCATGTTGCAAGTTGCAAGTGTTCTATCTGGATGTTGCGTATGTTTTCACACATACGTTGCAAGTGTATTTTTTAGATGTTTCATCTGTTTTAGACGCATATTGCATTGATGTGTTTCATGTTGCATGTGTTTCATGTTGTTCGGAGAGTCAGAGGCGCGGAGGAGTGATGGTGGCACGACACGGGCGCCGGGGAATGGGGCGCGGCGAGCTAGTGGTGCGCAGATGTGGCGCACGGCGCGGTTGGGGCCGGTGGTCTGGGGCACAACGAGGCGGGTGCACTTGCGAGGCGGGGGTGCGCATGGGGGTGGGTCGATTCGAGGCGGACGGGATGGATTGCGAGCGAGTCGTACAGACGCGGCGTCGGCACGATGTGCATGCGGGCAGGGCGAATTAGCGGACAGGGGGCATGCTGAGCAGACACATGGGAAACGGATGTCCGATCCGACGTCTAGACGCCAGCACGTCCAAGGGCGGAGCTACCCTACAGATCCAGCATGTATTAGAGTATATATACTGTATTTGAAAAAAGCCAAAAACAAAAAGAACACTTACCTGTAGGCTGGAGAACTGAAAATGAACGCAACGCTAGCAGCCTAGCTTTGCCGAGATGGCCTTTGTAGATTTGCTGCTTTTCTCCAGGGCCCAGGCCCATGCGCCCACAGTCACACGGATGGGAGATCCAGGAGTCCAGGTCCTGTCGTGGTGACACATTGGCAAGTCCTGACAACTAACGCAGTGACGCATTGGCTTCTAGGATCCGACGCACCATCTGCCCTCATCCATTCATCTACCGCAAAGATTGTAGCTAGGGAGTTCGATTGTTGCCTGCTAGCTACGCGTGCATGGTTAACAAGCAAAGCCGACTGTCTTACACCAAGACGTGATTCAGTCTTTACTCTTTTCTCTTCTTTTTCATGTAGAAAAATCTTATCTACTTTCACTGTTAACGACATTGAGTCATCCCTACGTCGTAAATTTTATCACCGCTATTGAATTACTATTACCAAATTATGTTGCAAAATTTACTATCGTTACCGAATTACTTTGCCAATTTTACTACCGTTACCAAATTGCTAAATGATTTGCCGAATTGGATAGAAAGTTTTTTAGGCGGCATACCCTGAGGCAAAATCCTAGATTTTAAAAAAAAATTCTCAACTTTCAGACATGGAACAGAACCAAAACTCTGAATCTTAATATAACATGATACGACTCTTGCTGGTATAAACAACCCGTTTCCTCGATGAACATTGAAACGGATTTTTCGCCATGTACTTTTTTCAGAAGCAAATTCGGGCCTCGAAACGATTTTATATGTTCAGATTGACCATCTGAATGTCTCAAGAGCAAGTTCTGCTCAGAAAGAAATTGTCAAGTGACCTCTCATCCCGAAGCGACGCTTCCCAAACTTGAAAACAGCACCCCGACCTTCCGAGCCCTTCATAAGCTGACTCCGTGGCCCCTCACCGGCGCCGCAGCCGTTGACTTTTCTGCTTTAATTCCCCATCCCCAGCCCCCAAATCTTTCATCTCGTCTCCACACGCAACAGCATCCATCCAAGTAGAGAAGCCAGAGAGCAATTGGCAGCGAGGACAGGAGGCAAGAAGCGGCGGCGGCATGGACCGGAACCTGAGCGGGTTCCTGATCGGGTGCGTGGGCACCGCCGTGACGCTGCTGGCGTACCAGCAGACGGTGGTGACCAGCACGCAGTGCGTCGCCGCGGGCTTCATCGTCCTCCTCTTCGCCCTCTTCGTCAAGGAAGGATTCCTCTCCCTCTGAATCTCTGGTGCGCCTCAGTCATGAGCCCAGGAGGCATCATCGCCCCTTGGTCTCCGCTAGCTGCTTGTATTTCTGCTTGCTTGCTAGTTCAGTCCCGCAGCTGCGGCTGTGCTCCTCAGGTTCTTGGAAAAACACTGTAACTTTTATGTAGTTCTTGGTTGAGTCATGTGACACGAATGATTGTTGCTGGTTTGAAGGGTCTACTCTGTCGGAATCGATGTACTATCTTACTAGTATGTACTTGATCGAAGAACAGCAGACTGCAGACCAGCATAGTTCTTGCTTGCCTTTAGCTAATTATTGGTACACGAATCCTGATTGTATTGAGCCTGGTGTTGCCGTTGTTCGTTTCCTACTGATACACTTTGGCTTGCCAATTCATCTATATATGTTTACTTTATATAGTAGTACAAGTATAATAACTGCTTGTGAGAGTTTTTCCTCCTTTGTTGGCATGAATTCACCCAAAAAGATCGATGTTGTTTCCCACAGTTTTTAGCCTCAGCTACAGGAACCAGGAAGCGACTGCAGTTCTTCTCACAACTACAATGAAATAAAGTTCCTCAGTTTACCTACTCACCTGTCGCAGCAGATTCGTTTGAAGTGTCCTACGCAAAATGAATACACCCTTCTGTATTTGGTTTAATGTTTATGGAACGAGAAATTCTATTATCATCTAACTTCTCAGTTTTTATTTAGTATGTGGAATGAAATAAGTTGATCTATCACAACCTCATTTCTCATAAGCTAATAATCAGTACTACCATGAGTAACAAAGTCATTCCACTAAATCTAAGAGATGGATTCATGATGCATTGCCTTATCTAGAATAAGTTGATTCCCTAAACCAAACACTCTATTACAAAAGAAGTCAATGGATAATGCTCAGCCATACATGCCTCAAGATGAAATAGTAGTACACTGCCGTACACGCCCATATGTAAACAGATCACCCTATTATCTTTGTCAGCACAGCACTGTTTCCTCCATCTCCTTGCCTTGTCTACAAACATTCCTTCTACTTGGTTCAAACTAATCTGCTGATGTTGAGATATGGTTCTGCTGATCGTGGCAAAAGAACGCCGACTCTGACACTGGCACCGACATTTTCAGACGTGCTTCTCTTCTTCAGTAGTCGAGAACAATCTTCTTCACAGAAGCGTACGTGCCAGTCGCAGCAACCACGGAACCCAGAACAATAATGGTGGCGATGAGCGTGACCTCCGCCCTGCTGCAGCGCGCCACGCCGAAGATCTTGAGGTAGAAGATGCAGGGGAGCAGCATCGCGGCCATGACGCTGAGGAGCGAGCCGACGAGCGCCATGAGGTGTCCAAAGAAGGGCACCGCGAGCGCGACGACGACCGTGCTGACGACCAGCAGGGTCCTGACCAGCACGTTGATGGACCTCTTGCTGCTGCCGCGGCTGGAGCCGGAGCCGGCGGTGAGCAGCAGCCTCTCCTCCACCGCCGTCGCGAGCGGCGTCACCATCGGGGCGTACTTGGAGAAGGGGTTGATCAGCGTGGTGTAGATCGCTAGCTTCGAGCCTATCTTGCCCTCGGGCAGGTTCAGCGTCACCTGGGACTTGACGTCGTCGCCGTACATGAGGTAGCCGAGGATCGCCATGGATCCGTAGTTGAAAGTGCACAAGACGAAGCATATGACAAGCACCTATATGCAAGCAAAAGAGACGTACAAACCTCAGTCTAGTCTTGCATACTGTAATGTATAACTGCATATGCATAGGGATAAAGTATGCTACTGTCCCGTCACTATCATATATTTTTACGCCTCCTATTGTTTAATAGTGAACCATTGTGGTAGAAGACAAAGCATTTGACGCATCAGTTTGGAACCACACATTGAGATGGCAGCGCAGCTGACTCCGAGGCACCAGATGCAGTATCATACTCGGCCATGACAGCTGCTACTGAAGGCTAGTATTTGTTTTTCTAAGGAAACCTATACTGATTGTTTTTTAAGATAAAGGATAGTTCATACCGGCTTCATCTAACAACGGGTAGAATTAGGCCAATTATTATCAGGTTCTACCCGTAGGCCAGCACACGAGCGGTAAAGAACTCCATCTTATAGCCACCCACACAAATGAACAAAGTAAAGGAAACCTATACTGATTGTTACTCCTACTTCACAGCCAGTCAGTCAGGCATTGAGTTCCCTCTTTTGGTATCTGGAACTTTTGCTCAGGACAAATGTTACTTTCACTTTCAACACAAAAAATGCAGTGGTGGAAGACTGGAAGTAGAATGAACTAAGGAAGCAAGCATTCTGTTTTCAGTTATCATGTCTTACTCTTTGGTGCCATGACCATGAGAATAATGCACAGCTACTCACCCTGGAGAACCTTTTCTTCTCCTTCATGGAGTTGCAGAGCGTCGGGAAAATGGCATGGCCGCAGTAGCAGAAGGTGTAGAGGCCCAGAGCAGTGGGGAGGCCACTGACGTTGAGCATCCTCCCCTTCGCGCGGAACCCGACGCCGTCGGCCACCGCGGTCCACAGCACGCAGACGACGACGACAGCCGACGCGAGCACGCCGCTGGCGGACACGTAGGCGAGCACGCCGAGGCTCCGGAGCCACGTGGTGGGCAGGATGACGAGGGCGACGAGCACGACGAAGAGCTGCTTCCCGGAGACCACGAGGGTTGCGGCGCCACCGCCGTCGCCGCCGCGGCCGAGGCCGAGGCTGATGCTGGTGCCCGGGAACAGCTTGTCCAGGTTGTCCCCTTCCAGGATGAGGAAGCCGATGGCGACGAGGTAGAGCTCAGCGTAGAGGAACGCGGACGCGGCGAGGCGGCCGCCGCGCCCGAACGCGAGCGCGCCGATGTCCGGGTAGCCCCGCACGGGCGGGGACGCGTCCATGCACCGCTGCAGGAGCAGGCCCGTGTAGCAGCACGCCGCCGCGACGACGAGCAGCAGCGCCAGGCTCAGCCACCCGCCCTCCGACAGCGCGTACGGGATGGACAGCAGCCCGACGCCTGAGAGAAACCAAGAACAACCAACGTTGGCATGGCAACGCCCTGTATAACTCCAGTAGAAACGAAGCTGGCAACGCAGGCCGCAAACGCGACGTGTACACACTCACCGGAGAGGCCGTTGAGGCCATTGAAGCAGGTCCGCACGAAGCTCGCGCCGCCGTCGGGCTCCGCCGGGCCGAAGCCGTGCGCCTCCGGGTCCTTGCGCGCCTCGTAGGCGTGGAGGAGGGGCTGCTGCACCAGGCCCCGCAGCGCGGCCGGAGAGCCGTCGGGCGGGCCACGCGACGCCGCTCCACCATTGGCCATATCTTATCCGCCAGCTTCCGTTGCAGCTAGCAAGCTGGCGCCGCTCGCGCGCGCACCCGGTGGAGCAGAAGCGAACCGAACAACACAGAGCAGAGCGCGAGGCGTGCAGAGCACCGCCGCGCGAGCCGTAAATAACAAGCCTGCGTTGTATAGGGGGAAAGCTAACGGCTCGTTTTTTTCTGCCCGTGGCCGTGGGCACGGTGCCACGGTGACGACTGACGAGACGGGAACGGCCACGAGTTAGCGGGTTTTTTTTTCTGCTCGCGGCCCGTGCGGCCGAACTGGCGACCCACCGAGATTGCGATATGCGAGCTACCGTGCAGCTGCACTCGAATCGGCCACGTGAGATACACAAGGGGCTTCCTCTGTCTCCCCTGCCTCACTCTTTTCCCCCTACAACGGATGTTGTTGCCGACTTGGCTGGTCTGGTAACAACACAATCTCCCCTAATACTCCCTCCGGTTCTCTAAATCAAGTCGTTTTGAGGTTGTCTTAAGTCAAACATTTTAAACTTTGACTACAAATAACTTCTTTTGGGTTGAGTTTGAAAATATGAAAGTGATGTAAGTAGATTCATCTCGAAATATAGTTTCATAAAAATATATATTGACTATATTTTATAAATATTTTATAGCAAAAAGTAGCGGTCAAAGTCGTTTCTTAAAGACCATGTCGATGTCCAAAACGACATGCTTTAGAGAACCGGAGGGAGTACGTCTTCTATTGTTGCTTCTCATATCCTCACCGTGACTTTGCTACCAACTCTACCATCCTCCTGCTGCTAATAGCTCTGCAGGCGCGACCTCACCGTCTCATAGGCACCACCCATCGAACCATCGTTGTGCCGCGACCTCTAGGCTCTGCCAGGTGACACGAAGGCACTAAAAACTCTTGAACCCTAGTCATAGACCTAACCCAACGCCCTCTCACCTTCTTCTCCGATGCCCCTCAAACTCTTCTTTGATGCAGTGAAGAGGGGATAGCAGGTGGTACACAAACACGATTCATGTCAGAACAAATTTCTCAGTTTTCACCATACTAGATCGTTCATTTATCCTATGGGAGAACTAGCTAGCTACACGAGTATCGCCCTGCTGATGTTAACGTGGTATGTTGAATGATGTGATAGGTTCATGACGAAACGGCAGAACGGTCGGATGAGGATGGTAACAAGCTATGGAAACGTACGCAGTAAGAATTTGGTTGTGTTTCTAGATTGACATAGGCCGGAAAGAAATCTGTTTTCTTTGAAAAGATATTTAGTTATGGTTGTGACTAAGATATACTACAATACTACAACGATGAACGATCATGGTGGAGACTGGAGAGTGGGCGTCCTTGCCTTTGAGTTTGCGGGCGGCCATGTGCTCGGCGAGAGGCCAGAGTCAATCCAGATCCCCTGGTCGGATTGGCTGTTCCACGAATCATACTGTTTCGTCGCGATCGCCCCACATAACGCAGATGTTTTGTCTGCGAACGAGATCCATGTGGTATACTGGTAGTTTTATATCTATCTATTGTAGAAAAAAATGTTTATTCACGACGCACGGAGCTCGATGGAGACTTGAGAAGAACCCAAGTGTACGTGAATGAAGACACTGCTGCCTGCTGGAGAGTGTAGGGCGGCGACCTCACGTTGTGCCACTGCCACCTCAGTCCTCATCCAATCCATGTGGTAGATAGAGAGCCAGGAAGAAAAGACGGAAACTGCTTCGCGTACAAACCATGCATGTCTATCGGTTGTAAATTGTATCCGTAGCCCCTGATGAATGTCTTGGGCCCAAGAGACCTGTCCCTGTTCGTTCTGCTTCGGTGAGCTCGGCCCGAAGGCCCAACCGCCAAAGCATTGCAACCCGGCCGACCTGTTACGCCAACAGAGAGGAGTCGATCGACCAGGCGCGCCCAGTCGAGATCACCGGCTAGTCCCGTACTCCCGTTAGCCGCCGCCAGGGCAAAGAGGTTACAGGTGTGGCGGCCGGCTAGAGCCGCCTAGAGGCAGCCAACACGCGAGGCCACGTCGATCGTACGACGAGACTGAATCCTTGGTTCTTGTGGAGTTGTATATAGTAGATGACACAGCCAAAAGCTTTATTTCAATCCTCTTAGCAATCAGCAAACCGATAATGCCGACACGGTTGCCGCCGAGCTGAAAGCATCAGATACAAAAGTCAATTTGGCCGGCATCGCCTGGTTTTCGTGGAGAGACGAGGAAATCACCAAGTCAAACAACGGGTTCTTGGAGCCGAGACTCGAGAGGGTCGCCGGACGAACCGCTCCGTTGATGTCTTGATGAGACGCCGTATAGCACGTCGATGAGCATGGCGATGGCAACGTCGCACTCGCACTATGCCAATAGGTCGATGTGATCACCTCCGGCGGCCGTCCTGAGTCCTGACAAGCTAAGGGAGTGGATGGAAGGGACCGCGTCGATTGGACGTGCGGCGGCGGCTAGCCCAAAAGATGAGAACAAGCATAGAAGATTTTAAATTTGTGGCGATATGATTGTATATATAGTTTGGGTGAACATGCATGGTGTTATTGGAAGCTAGTAGCCAGTTTTTCTAGGGCAATAGGCCATACAAATGTTTGGCATGCAATAGGCGCTGGACATTCACATTCCTGTGGCGTAAGATGGGTTGAAGATGAGAGAGCCTGGATTGACCTCCCAAGAAAACAGGAAGCGGCCGGTAATTCGATGAGGAAATGTTTCGGGCTTCCTAATCTTTCTCGGTTGGCAGTTGCAACAGGCGATGTCACCAGAGATCGGTCAGTGAAGCAATGCAATGCAATAGGACTGGGGTAAATATGAACAATGGACCCTGACGGACGGTCCAAGTGCTGCTGCTGGTGGACTACACCCGTAGTATCTGGGAGTCCAGCTGCAGCAAAACGTGCCAGATAGTTTTGTCTGCCGTGTTGGTCCGGTACTCCGGTGATGGGAAGTACTCGCCTACTCGGTAGCATCGCCCTACAGGCTACATGTTTTCTTCCTTGGTGCAGACAAGGTCACAGGTGCTATGCTAGGCTACTCTAGAAATCTTGTGGACTACCGAGAGTCAAATGCTTCTTTTGGCTATTGTTATTATTCATAAACACACAAACATATGGTTTGCAGGATCGTGATAACTGCTTGCTTATGTGATATGATCAAGCCCCTGAGTGGCTGAGTCTGTCGACCACCTTCTTCTTTCTTGCGCCTTCTTCAAGGAACCGTGGTTCTGCAATGGATTGGCCTGCTGAGCAATCTAGTGGATGGACGATGAGAAGGTCTACTGGCTGATTATTAATTGGTGGTTAGCCAAACACAAAGCTGTGCCAAAACAAATTCACAAAAGGATTCGATGTGCCGGTGCTTCTCATGGCTTGCTAATTTTTGTTTTACTAGTAAAGAGATAGCTTTATTAACTAGGCGTGAAGTTTATACAATCAGCATTGATCAGGGCTTCAACACCCGGCGGTGTATGGCTTGCCAAATTTGGAAGCAGTACAATGAAGGTCGTCAGCAGGAGGTTCGACCGGCGACCGGTCAAGTGTTCTAGTGTCTGGTCGAGGAGGGAAATGATTGGTTGCAAACGGGGTTTAGGCACATGGTCTCGCTGATTGTGCTTGGGGGGGGGACTGCTCCTGCTACAGCAGCTACTATAGCTGTGCTCGAAGGAGATTGCGCTAGAACAAGCTATGCCAAACGAGGCCTAGTCTAGTCTCTATATTTTCTTTCCTTTTGTTTTTTTTACAATGCCCGTGTGCACTGTCTCGTTACAGAGACCAAAACTTTATTTTATATATATAAAGCTTCTTTTTTTATATATATAAAATGGTTAACTCAAAACTAAAATCAGTTCGACGGTCGATACGGTCAACCAACTGCCTAAGGCCCTGTCGCGCCACCAGCAGGTAGACGTGCTAACATGCCTATGTTGTGTGCCATGAACGATCATGGGCCAGAGAAGTAGAGTTAAACCATCTAAGTCATTAGCTTTGGTTTCTGATTGACCGTTGTTTGATGGCAGGTGACGGGACCAGTGAGATGGTGACATCCGCTTCGGCTAGAATAAGATCCTTCAGGCTCTTCTTCACCTTGACGGCTCTGTCTTTGTTGACGCCCGACAGCCTAATGAGCAAAGCAAGGGTTTTGGCAATGGTAGAAATCGATCAAACCTGTGTTATTTGGGTGAAACTCCAATTGATTCTCTTCCAGCAGTTGCAAGATCTTGTCGTCAACGGCATGTGGCTATTACGATCTTCATTTGAAGAGAAAATCTACATCTATTACCTCACCAGTATGCTTTTAAATCTCTAGTAAGCAACGTGTTTCTGAAAGAAAACAATCTCAGAAGGCCTCTTTGTATTTTTTTTTATTGGTCGATGTTTGTCAAAATGTTCATTTTCCTTGATATTAATATATATCATATCCGAGACATTTTTAATTTTTTAGTCTCTTTTCAAAAAAAGAAAAAAGTGTTTGACTAGAAAGAGTGTTTTTCGTGAGCTGCGTCGATGGTCCAGGCACCTCATGGGACGAGATGAGGGCAAACAGCCAACACATGAAAACTGGTACGTGTTGAGTGCGCAAAAAATGGACTTCCGTCTGGACTTCCCACATTCTTTCAAAAAGAACGACCACATGATCCTTGTGGCTTGTGAGAACTGGCACAAAAAAGACCAATGCTGAGTCCATTCCATCTTATCCCTTCGCATTTCAGAGAACAAATATACTAACAAAAGTGTCAAGCCAGGATTATCCTTGGTGTGCTGGTGGTACTGATAAGATCTGTCTATCTCGTTATCACTCTCTCCCATCCTGTCCATCTCTTACTTCCACCATTCTTCTTCCATCTCTCCATCCGACCACAATTCATTAGTCTTAAGCTTCAAAATTTCATTAGCTCCACATAGCTCAGCGCACAGGGAGACATATTCCACCTTTCTTAACCTCACAAGAGATGCACATAATAGCCACCTTAAGCCAATCTCCATTTCATTTCTCATAGAGACTAATCTTTTATTTTACCTAACATTTCTTATGGGCCTTAGAATTTATTCAACCTAATTGAAATATGGTTAACCACGTCATTAAATCTAACAAAGATAGCTAACTCATTATAATTAGCTCGGACAGATCCAAGTAACCACGTTACCACGCAATGAACTATGCAGGGCACGTTTGCTAGTGAGATACGGGCAACGGTTTGTACGTCGCTACTTCCACACTGAATCGCTGAGGGATCGGAGTGCAGGGACGCCTTTCACCTCCATGTCAAGGAGCTGAGCCTGGATCAGCTTCAGGCCACCAAGTTCACGGTCCTCCTGTATGGCACGGAAGGCACGTGCTTCTTCCTGAAATTGTAAGTTTTGCACTCAGACAGCTGCATCCTTATCCAAATTCAGAAAGCAAAGGCTACAAGGGATGTGAATAAGCCTTCGATAATAAATAATTAAATATATGCCGCACTAATATCCACTGAAAGGCAGTAGACAGTAGACTTGTGCTTGGAGCCATCCTGTCCAAACCAAGTGGCTACAAGTCATGGTCTCATGGGCAACGTTGAGTAGCCAGAACAGCAGAAGTTTGCTTACCCTCCGTTTTGCAGCACAGAATCTGCAGTCGGATGCAGATGGTGGCAACACCTGATTTACGATGAGCCTTCTTGCATCCACACCATCCTTCATTAATGACGCGTGAAATCTTGATGACTCACTAACTGCCATCATCTGAGGAAACAAGCACCCACAAGATTAAACTGGCTCCTAATATGCAGTTAACCTTATATGACTTCCATGACCTGTTGATGGTTTTTTTCTTTCTTTCTTTCTTTCTTCTGAATCAGATTGTTAATATACCAAGCAGCATAATTTCTATTGCCCATGGAAGTCTATGAATACAATAATAAACACGCCTCCAGATATCAACAGGGTAACACTACAGATAAAACAAGTAAATGTTGCCGCCATTGCAAAAATGGTGGTAGCTTTTACCATTGGAATTGTCACAATGATGAATTCTGTTGATTGTGGATCAAACAAAATCTCACGCACTCTGGCAATCTGCTTCCTTAATTCCTCTAGCCTGGCAGACTTGATGAAACAAGGAAGATGATAAGCTCGCAGTTTTCTTTTCAGCCCGCATTAAAACAAATCAACTGGAAACTGTTGCACACTTACGATTACTTGCACGTTCTTAAGAGACATATTAGAGGATGGCATGGACAAAGCGACATTAATGCCCTGAAATAACAATGTGCAGCACCATGCATCACACATTTGCATAACCAAAAGACAGATTCCAAGGTTCTAGAAAAACTCAAAGGGAAGAATGCAGCAAGACAAATTTCCAAACTTGCAGTCTTGCAGAAGTTTTGTTGTACATGTAACTTGTAGCCTTTAATGCCTAGTACACCCTATCTGTTTTGTTTCTCTTTAACAATTAAATATCCCTAACTGCATTTGCAACAAAAGTATACTACAAAATGCTATATTGAAGCGTATTGTGATTTTTAGAGCACATGCTGCATGGAATTTACTGCCCTCTAGTACGCGGATAAAGAAATTCAGTGAAGCACAATTAAAAGCATTAACTCCATAACACAATAGAGTCAAAAGGACTCAAAACAGGGGAACCTAGACAAACAATTTGGTGTTACAGTCTACAGTGTCAAAGTGGCGCACTGTCCAAAACTCCAAATTGAAACAATGCGACAATTTTCGCACTGACAGTATCTCAAGTGCATCTGCGCATGATTGTAGAAACTCCCTAATCACGTTACTGAGACCACTTGTCCTTGCTACTATATCATAATAATTTATAATGTCACAAGGAAAAATAAGTATCAAGCTTAAACATATGCAAATGAAATTCATGAAGGTAGCATAGAAATAAAAACAGGTAAGCTCACTAGATATATTAAAGCTCTCACCTTGATGCTCAAAACGAGGAACTTTTCAATCCAATCAGAAGCTGACAGAAGCTTAAGTGTATGTCCCTATACAAGACGCATGTAGTCAAATAACTGTCAGTGGATGAAATGAAGAACATAGTCAGATTAAAACTATTGTGGTGAGACGGGGACAAACAGTGGATGGAGCATCCAGCACTATACGCCTAAGTTTATCGGGCCCTTGCACTTCAATGGATTTTATCAGCTGAAAAGGATACACATTAACTGATAGGTAATTTTGGAAATTGCATAATCAAACAGTAAAGCAAGTAAATTTCGATTGATACCTCTGATACTAAAAACGCTTCTTCAAGTCCAGGGGGCATTCCACTGAGAATCTCATTAAGCATAGACTTTGCAACCATGAAAGGACAAATGCATGCACAGGTAATGTGATCTATAAAGAATTTAAAAGAAAGAAAAGTTCTTTTCTCGAGCAACAGCAAATAAACACTTTATTTGGGACAATCTCCTTGGCATTAGACAGCATCAAACCAAAAGTGTAAGTGCCATGCTGGATCAACTGACCACTACACTACAATGCTGAAGAAATGATAAGGTGATACGTGCTAAAGAACAAAAACAAGGATATGAAACTAATAGCCCCGAGGAAAGTTCAAGCATCTCCATTTATCTCAGGTCACAATACCAATAAAAAAGAAGATCAGTGCAACAATCAATATACACTTAGCCAACAAAGAAATATAGCTTGAACTTTATAGTTGCTGCATTCACCTAGTGCGGAGATTAATAATTTATTGGAGGGCCATTCAAAAAGAAAATGAAGAAGGAAAATGCAAATTTCTAGGTGGTTTATACCATAATATCAGAATGTGTTCCAAGCCCCATCTTTCCAAGTACATTGTTGATAAAAGATCCAACATCTTCAGGTTTTCCCTTTAACTTCACATGGCCAATCTGCAAAAGAATGTGTTGCAGACAATGTAACAGATAGTTAAAGCCAAGCCAGCAGGACAAGAAAGAGATCTGTAACGTAAGAAAACACAATGCATCATCGCCCTTGGGAGCTGTCCAGCCAGGAGTGAAATGATTTGGATGATCTTTGACCATTTCTTACAAAACCAAGCGTTTGTTTTATCATGTTACCTACCACCAAAGACAATCCAAGGCTTTCATTTCCCAACCGGGCAGCACCTGCTTAATCATGATAGCACAAAGAATAAAATTTGAAGTAGAATGGCAAAAGCTAGCATATCCTACCTCAACTGCAAAAAGAGAGTCAAATCCATCGACGCGTACAGTTTTGCCATCACTCATGTCCTATAAACAGCACAAGCAAGACATTCAACAAAGATGTGGCCCCGTTCGTTGGTCTGAAACTTGGCTGAAACTGGCTGAAAAACACTGTTCCGGCTGAATTGTTGTGAGAGAAAACACTGTTCCAGCTGAAAAAAGAAGCCGAACAAGCCGAATATGGGGTAAGCCGAACAGACGCTGTTTTAGGGGGTCCGAGTATCCGGACTATTACTTGCAGTCCTCTATCTTGGTGGGATAGGCATACCAGGGTAATCTTTGTGCCTAATAATTTGTTTGCTTATTATATTTTCTTGTTGGTTTGTGCTAACAGTGGATTCTTGTGATTTTTTAGAAGAAGCCAGAGTATAGGAAATTCATGTATGGGTTGCCTAAATTCTTTCCTCAGATGGTTGAGCTCTTCCAGAACACTGCTATTGATGGCTCAACTGCCACCATTCCTAGGCTGTCATGCCATGACCAAGACAGAGGGATAGATGAGGATGATGAAGATGGTGCTGCTACTCCAGACGACTGTGGCTTACAACCCAGTTCACCAAGTATCACAAACAGCCGCAAGAGGGCAAACAACACAACTGACACAGCATCAAGTCCTAGCAAGAACAAAAAAGTTCCAGTGAATGTTATCGTGCAGGGGCTGGTCACTCAATTGGAGATTGTTGCTGAGAAAGAAGTCAATGCATTGGAGCGAATAGCATAGAGCAAGAGAGGGGAAGCTACAAAAGCAAAGCAAGCCAGAACTGATAATGTTGCTAGGTGCCTCAATTTGGCTGTGGAGGCTGGGGCAGACAAAGCTTCAAATGAATACTATGTGGCTACCATGCTGTTTAGAAGTAGCTACAACAGGTTAGTCTTTAGTGGCCTTGATACAAATGAGCAAAGGATGGTATGGCTGAGGAGGGCTGCCCAAAATAAATGAGGAGGATAGGATAGAATGGTAGATGGAGTCTCTAGTTTGGCACCCTTAATTTTATTTTGCTTAAGACCTTAAATTTATGATAAACTATGTAATCGTAATGAACCATGGTTTATGTTTGGACCTTGTAATGCTTGTTGAACAATGTAATTGGTGTTGCTGCCATTGTTGTTGATGTTGGTGTAGGGGCTGCTGTTGCTGTCCAAGTATTTTTGTTCATGACAACATTCAATGCTCTTTTAACATCTATTTCTTATGATGACCAGGGAGCATATGAAGTGGGATTTGCTGCTAGAGTGGATCATGCTACTGGAGTGGTTGATGCTGGTGTAGGGGCTGCTGCAGGAGGAGTTGCTGCTGGAGGGGCTGATGTTGGTGCAGGGGTTGATGTTGATCTTTGGTGTAGGGGCTCACCGCAGGAGGAGAAGTCATGGACTTCCTGATGATGATTGGTGGAGTACTACTGATGATGGTGCCCCTACTGAAGACTCAGATGACAAGTGGACTACTGATGATGATTGGTCAGATGTTGATGATGAAGGGGACTTCACTGATGATGAGGAAGCAGTTTTGATGATGCATGTTGCTAGGTGTCGGCAGAAGAGAAGGATTGCTACTGTTGTCATGCTGCTAGGTATGTACCACTGTGACAAGTTTATGAACAAGGCTGGTTATATAGTCCCACATGAAACTGGATATCAGTGGACTATGAGAACCCTAGGAAATAGAACACAATGCTATAACATGTTTAGGATGCACAGCGATGATTTTTATAGCCTTCACACTTTGCTAGTTGAGAGATATGGTCTGCAGTCTACTACAAAAATGACTTCTATAGAGGCTCTAGCAATGTTTTTGTGGATGTGTGGTGCCCCTCAGTCCATGAGACAAGCTGATAATAGATTTGAGAGGTCACTAGGGACATGTAGCAACAAGTTTGATAAGGTACTGTCTAGTGTGATGAAGCTAGCAATTGATATCATTAGGCCAAAGGATACACAATTTTCAACTATTCATAGAAGGTTACAATCTCCTCGGTTTGCTCCGTACTTTGATAAATGCATTGGGGCTATAGATGGGACACATGTACCTGTCACTGTACCAATTGAGAAGGTAGTCCAGTACATAGGGAGGAAAGGAATCACCACACAGAATGTGTTAGCCGTATGCGACTTTGATATGAGATTTACTTTTGTTCTAGCCGGATGGCCAGGATCAGTTCATGATATGAGGGTGTTCAATGATGCACTTGAGAAATTTGATGACAAGTTTCCACATCCACCTCTAGGTATGTATGGGCTTTTACATTTCTTTATTGTCTTTGTCATAATATTTGTCATGTTACTTACACAAGTATTATGTTGTGTAGACAAATTTTATCTTGTTGATTCGGGGTACCCAAATCGACTGGGTTTTCTTGCACCGTACAGAGGTACAAAATACCATGTGACCGAATGGAGAGAAGGGCCTACAACTAGAGGTAAAAAAGAGCTCTTCAATTACACACATTCTTCACTTAGAAATGTTATAGAAAGGTCTTTTGGAGTCATAAAGATGAAGTGGAGAATTTTGTTGGATTTGCCTAGTTTTCCCTTGGCAAAGCAAAGCAAAATAATAATGGCATGCATGGCACTGCATAATTTCATTAGACAGAGTGGTATGATGGATGACCTCTTTGACTTGTGTGATCAAGATGAAAACTATATACCAATAGAGGAAGGAATTTCAACTCAAGCAACTAGAGGCACCACACGTTTTGGAGACGAAGATGAAAACATGAATCAATTTCGTGATTGGATAGCAAATGGTTTATTTACAAGGTCATAGCATCGCTATGGTTTGTAATAATGAAGTTTTTTGTAAACCATTTGAACATTATTTGTGATAATGTACATTGCGGCAAACATCTTCTATAGCAGTCAAGCTGAGCTGCAAGGAATGGCGCTAGCGTGCAGCCAAACTGTTTGCCAAGCAACTAGCAGAGCATGCCAGGCAGAGTAGCAAGCAGAGCAGCAAGCCAGACGTGGAATTGACGCCAAGGCCGCACGCGGGAGGCAGCGGCGCTAGCAGGAGCCAGCAGCGCGGCACTGCGGCACTGTTGGCACCAAATGTCAGGGGCACCAAGTTAGCATTAATGAGGGGTGTTTTGGTCTTTACAACCATGTACATGTCAGGTTTAGTCAACTAACCAAACATGGTTTTACTAAAATTTAGGAGGTAGTTTAGCTGACTAGATTTAGAAGCTAGAAACCAAACATGGCCTTATACTACAAGTTATTATATATAATCATTGTTTTAAATATAGACACAAGTCAAGATGGCGAGTTGGTCTAAAGGCGGTTTTGGGACCGTCCGTAAGAGCATAGTTTCGAATCCCATTCTTTACAATATTGTAAAGTTTTTTCTATTTTTTTCATTTTGATTTTGAAGCATTTCTCATTCTTGACAATATTTTTTTATTTCTAAGCGCTTCCATATTGAAGCACTTATTTTGAAGTTTTTTCTATTTTTTTCATTTTGATTTTGAAGCATTTCTCATTCTTGACAATATTTTTTTATTTCTAAGTGTTTCCATTTTGAAGCACTTTTATTATCTGCTAATGGTTTTGAAGTTTTTCTATTTTTTCATTTTGATTTTGAATCATTTATATATCATTCTTGACAATTTTTTTTTGTAAGTGTCTCCATTTTGAAGCATTTTTCATTATCTGCTCATGGTCTAATCGTCTCAGTTTTTCTTTGCCTTTATTGCGATTTAGTCCAACAATAGCAAATCGTGCAGCAGAAGTTCTTCCAATTATTCTTCCTGTGTTATCGCATTTTACCTCTTTTGTTGCACATGAAACATGGATAGCGTACAACAATTATATACGGGACGGAGATAAAAAAAAATATATGAGGACAAGAACCGGTTATCCATGTCTGTTTTTTTATTACACGGTATAATGTAGGGTCTACTTGGCTGGCTTCCAATTCTTGCCCAACCAAAATTATGGTAAGCTTTATTTTGTTTTATTAAAGCTTGTTGGTGAATTGGAACAAGAATTGGTTCTAACGTGAGCTTCTTTCACATTGTTGCATCATTCACTGAGGCAAGATAGGCTCCTAATGTTACCTGCAAAGCTGTAAATTTCTAGAACTTTTCTGGCTACTATAATATGAAAATGTATCCTTAGGATGTCATTGATTTATGGTGAGAATTTGTTTCTTGCTATTTCCCGTTATCAATTACGTCCTCTCTCCCAAAAGAATACAATTATGGAAAACGTGTCGATCAAACTAGTTCAACTTTGATCAAGTTATAGTAAATAATATTAGCATTTATGTCTCTAACTAAATTTATTATAAAAATATATTCTATAGCTAATCTAATGATATTTATTTTGTTTCATGAGCATTATTAGTGCATTTTCATAATATGATTATCTACAATGGCGTCTTCAAGAACTTCCTTGGGGTGCAGAGAGACTAATCTGCAAGCTGCAAATATATGTTTATGTACAACAAAGTATCTTCATTAATTTTATTATAGATTATCTTAGGTATGATGTTGACACTTGCTCAAGTCACGAGATAGCTTCTTGAAAAATGTGAGGTCCAATGGCGATGGGGATGACAGGTCTTCCTGGATCGCTCTTCTTTTCCGGCAAGGTGTAATCTATCCACTTTACCATCGATGGTTGTATACAGTAATATATTGCATTGTGAATATCGACAAGATTTACAATTTCTAGATCTTTTGGTTGTCCCAGAATCTTACCTTTGTCGGTCGAAGGAATAGCAGTAGCCAGCTGAGCTATTTGTGATTCTATCATTTTATTAAAGCTATGCTGGTTTTTAATGGCAGCGGAGAAGCTATCCATTCTATTATTTATGTTTTCTAAAACTCTATCATTGGAAGCTAGTTTCCTAGATAAGTCCTCCATAATTTAGCTTGGCCAGAAATTAATTCTCTTAAGAGTGGTTGATTGAAATTATTGAAATTATTACCATAAGGGTTACCTTGGTAATTATCTTGATTGTTTGGCCTCTGTTGCTGATTTCATCCTTGATTCTGTTGAGGACAAAAGTAGTTGTTGTTGACAAAGTACACATCCTTATAGGTTTCAGGACAGTTGTTTCCTGAATGCCCAGTGTTTCTACATTTTTCACAGTGTTTCCACACTTTTCATATGTCATGCGGGAATCATGAATATGCATGACTTCTTGCTTCTCATTAGCTCGGTGTCGACAAAAGATGCTCGACAGTCCATCGAGGGGTATCCCACGATGGTAGATTTATCGTAGAGGTGAGCGAGATCAGGAGCGAGATGGTAATACAAGCACCAAGACACAAAATTTAGACAGGTTCGACCGTCAGTATGACATAATATCTACATCCTATGTTCTGATGTATTGTATTGAGATGTATGGATCGTGATGGATCTTGTCCGCTAGGGGACCCCTACCTCTCCTTATATACTCTGGAGGGTTATGGTTACAAGAAAAGTAGCATATTTGGTACTATACAATATCTTACAGTGCACGCCGAGCAGCGCCATACACGCCTTGATCTTGTGGGCTGGGTCACCTCTGATGGTGCGGCCCATATCTTGTCTTGTGGATACCGGGGGTCATACCCCCACAGCTAGTCCCCGAGCCTGATAGTAGGTGACGTAGTCACGTGGTGCCAGGGTCAGAAAGTAGAAGACCAGCCAAGCAGGCAGCCAGTCCCCGAGCGTAGCCTCGAGATGAGAACAAGCACATTCACCGCAAGGTGAAGTGTGCCCACTTAGTCCCCGAGCCTGCTGGAAGATGAAGAATGAATCTTGTAGTAGGGTCAAAGAAAAAGAAGTCTGAAAGCTTTGCCAACGTCGTCCGACATGCGCATATCAAGACCCTAGACGCGCTGCCCAAGATCAGCACCCTGATCTGAATAGCATGGAGCAGCTTGATAGCACACCGATGAGACGTAGCAAGATCCGACCACCAAGGGAGCACCGAGGAGTCCCCGTCGTCGTTGGCGATATCCGAGCACCGAGGAGCGAGGAGTCCCCGGCGTCGCTAGCGATGACCGAGCACCGAAGAGCGAGGAGTTCCCAGCGTTGCCCCCAGCGTCGCTGGCGATGTCTGAGCACCAAGGACCGAGAAGTCCCCGGCGTCGCTGGCGATGTCCGAGCACCGAGGAGCGAGGAGTCCCCGGCGTCGCTGGTGATGTTCGAGCACCGAAGAGCGAGAAGCCCCCGATGTCGCTGGCGATGTCTGAGCACCGAGGAGCGAGGAGTCTCCGGCGTCGCTGGTGATGTCTGAGCACCGAGGAGCGAGGAGTTCCCGACGTCGCTGGTGATGTCCGAGCACCGAGGAGTCCCCGGTGTAGCTGGCAAGGTTCAAGCACCGAGGAGCGAGGAGTCCCCGGTGTCGCTGGCGATGACCGAGCACCTTAGAGCGAGGAGTCCCCCGCATCGCTGTCGATGTCCGAGCACCAAGGAGCAAGGAGTCCCCGGCGTCGCGGGCGATGACCGAGCACCGAGGAGCGAGGAGTCCTCGGTGTCGCTGTCGATGACCGAGTTCTGAGGAGCGAGGAGTCCCCGGCGTCGCTGGCGATGTTCGAGCACCGAGGAGTACCCGGCGTCGCAGGCGATGACCGAGCACCGAGGAGCGAGGAGTCCCCGACGTCACTGTCGATGACCGAGTTCCGAGGAGCGAGGAGTCCCCGACGTCGCTGGCGATGTCCGAGCACCGAGGAGTCCCGGTGTAGCTGGCGATGTCCGAACACCGAGGAGTTCCTAGTGAATCTAGCGAGGTCCGAGCACCGGCGTAGTTGGCGACGTCCGTGCGGTGAAGTGTGCCCACTTAGTCCTCAAGCACAAAGAATCTGAGGGCCAAGGAGTAACCGGCGTAGCTGGCGATGAAGCACGAGCGACGAATAGTCTGGTCAACTGGTTGGCGGTGAAGTGAGCATTGAGTAGAAGCGACCGGCGAATAGTACGATCAACTGGTCGGTGATGGAGTCCTTGAACCAAGTGGTCTGACTAGTTGATCGGTGGAAAAGCCCGAGCACCAGGTGGTCCGATCACCTGGACGATGACCCTGCAATACAAACATATAGAACGGATAATACATGATGAAAAAATATATGAACTCCAGAGAAAAAATAGCGTATGTAGCTTGGCGATCAGTTGGAGCAAAGATGCATTTAATATAAACCGCCCGAACAGTTAGTGTGTAGCTAAGTCTCCAGCCCTAGCTAGACTATTAACCATAACGCGGAGCGCGGAGCCCGTGCACGTGTAGGAGGAACAGGCGTGACCAAGGAGCCGCTGTTGACCACCCATAACGCAGAGCGCGGAGCCCGTAGCACGTGTAGGGAGGAGCCAGAGGCAGGGCCGTCTCTGGAGGCGTCCGAGCATCAACATGACTGTTTAGGGGTTCGAAAAATCGTTTGGAGAGAAAATATGGAGAAAACAGTTCGGAGAAACATCATGACGATATACGGAGATTGGAGAATATTTAGAAGAATATTAAAGCGTGACTTAGCTTTAGACAAAAAGTTTGGTCGGCGACGTATGGCGTTATCTGGTCGACGAGAGGATGGACGTCTTCAACCTGGTTGGCGAATCTGCCCCTCAGGGCATGTTGGTAAGCGGCGGCAGCATTGGTGAACCCGAAGGGTAGAGCCGCAACTCCTGGAGTTTTCTGAGTAGCCTCCGATAGATCTAGATCGGAAGGTGGTCGGTGCTGAACCAAAGTGTCCAGAGCCGATTCGGCGATGGAGAGGCAATCGGTGAGCTTCAGACCGACCCGATCGATGGATATGATCAGATCGTCGTTGTTGATCTGCCTTCTCTGGTAGCGAGGAAGCGGGCGGCGAGTTGTTGATGAAGGTGACCTCGGAGGTGGTTCCGAGATCGGATCTACTGTCACGGGGGCTGATGTAGCTAGCGATGAATCATCGTCGTCGACCGGCATGGATCTCCATGAGATTGATGACGAGAACGCGCTGTTGATTTGAGGTCCATCTGGCTCGCCATGGATCAAGCGCACACCCGTACCTGGCACGCCAACTGTCGATAAAAGATGCTCGGCAGTCCACCAAGGGGTATCCCACGATGGTAGATTTGTCGTAGAGGTGAGCAAGATCAGGAGCAAGATGGTAATACAAGCACCAAGACACAAGATTTAGACAGGTTCGACCGTCAGTATGACATAATACCTACATCCTATGTTCTGATGTATTGTATTGAGATGTATGGATCGTGATGGATCTTGTCCGCTAGGGGACCCCTACCTCTCCTTATATACTCTAGAGGGCTATGGTTACAAGGAAAGTAGCATATTTGGTACTATACAATATCTTACAGTGCACGCCGAGCAGCGCCATGCACGCCTTGATCTTGTGGGCTGGGCCACCTCTGATGGTGCGGCCCATATCTTGTCTTGTGGATACCGGGGGTCATACCCCCACACTCGGTCCTCAAGCTTCTTCATCAGCAGGTCTATCTTGGCAGACAACATATTTACCTCCTCAAGTTTATGCATACCACCACCTCTCTTGCGGGTCTGAAGACGTTCTTCATTCTAACCTTGGTTGGAGGCTATTTTCTCCACAAGAGCTGTTGCGGCTATGAGTGTGAGTGACATGAATGCACCTCCAAAGAATGGCATCCATAGTCTCAAGGATACTTGTTGGTCAACCCATGCTAGAAAGTCTGCAAGAGTAACCAATTCTTCATCCCATGATGAAGACATTCTCGCTATGTAATCTTGAAGGCGTTCCCACGCCTGTGAGACAGATTCGTCATGTTGTCGTTAAAACTTAAAAATTCTTCTACGCAGAGCATTGGTCTTACCTATGAAGAAGAACTTTGCTAGAAAGGCAGTGGAACAGTTATCCCATGTAGTATTTCTATCTTTGTTGGCGTAGAACCATTGCTTTGCCTTCCCAAGAGTGAGAATGAGAAGATGCGAAGTAGTATGGCATCTTGGGTCACTCCTTCGATGGTGAAAGTGTTACAGATCTTCAGGAAGTGTTGGAGATGTGCACTCGTATCTTCATATGCCTTTCTACAAAACTGGCTTGCTTACACCATGTTGATGAGGGCTAACTTGAGCTCGAATCCATTTTCTCCAACATTGACTGTTGGTCTGATTTGGATGTTAGCTGTTGTTGGAGCAGAGAATTCATGGAGAGTCTTGTTAGCTATGGCTTTAAATTCTGGTGTTAAGCTTCGCCTTATCTGGTTGTCTTCCGACTCTAAAGCTGAAACTTTTTTGAGTTTAGCCTTAGTTCTCTTAAGTAATGCTTCTGGATAGTCAACATAGATTGTCGGAAGATCAAAATCAGTAATACATTACCCTACATAAGATACAAAAGTAGACAACACAAGGGTAAGCCTGTTTGAGTAGAGGTCAATGGTTATCTCGATCACATCAATAAGTATAAGCTTATCAATACTTCCTTTGTCTAGCTACCTTCCTCGATAACAGCGCTAAAAATGCTTGTTCACGTGGTATACATGTGATGTTCTATAATGTATTTTTGTGATGTTCACGTAGTATAAATGTGATGTTCACATAGTATACAATGATGTTCTATGATATATTATGTGATGTTCACGTAGTATACATGTGATGTTCTATGATGTTTTTTGTGATGTTCATGCATTATACATGTGATGTTGTATAGTTTATTTAGTGATGTTCATGTAATATATATGTGATGTTCTATAATATTTTTAGTGGTGTTTTATTATGTATTTAGTGATGTTCACTCACTATACATGTGATATTCTATAGTGTATTTTAGGATGTCTGAAAAATATCCATGTGATGTTCTTTTAAATTTTTCTCTATTACATATTTTTATTTTTTTCTTATGGTTTGCTCTAGATTTTATTATTTTTTATTTATATTATTTATTTATTTTTATGTATATTATAATACCAATTTCATGAATCTAAAACTAGAAAATCGTTATTCGATAATATTTCCTTACGGAGATGGAACATTTATTCGCTGAACCTAAAACATCGTTGGCTTAATACAAAAATGTTTTATCTTCGTAAGATGAATGATTGTTATTAAAATTTTATCTAAATATATTTATGTGGGATCTTGTTTTGAAGAATTTATTGCAAGAAATTCGATGGTGTAATCGAAATTTAATTTGGATATTTGGTTTAGCCGTTATGATATTTTTTAGTTTGGTTGCAAGAAATTAAATCGCACCGGACCCACGGACCCACGCATGGCGTCCCCGCGCGCGGGAAAATTTCGCGCGCCCTATGGCCGGCGCAGGAATACGGTCCGATGATAGGACTGTAGCAGCTCCCGATAAGCATGCGCTGCATGCAGCACGTCAGCAGGAACAAAGTTTCACAAGCGCGGAGTCGCGGACGGTGGTGGTGGCGGCGGCGGCGGCCTCGCGACACGTACGGGAAGCATCGCGTTGAGGAGCCAGCCGAGCGAGACGGGGACGGGGAACGCTGCCCGGTATCGTTAGGCCGGGCAGGTTTCCACGATTAATCTGGGCCAAGATCCCCGCGAGACGGGCTTCCAAATAGATCGGCAACTTAGCCCGTGAAAGGTTTCCGCGGGGGCTTCCACCACAGGGAAAACTCATGCTGCCAAAGTAGCCCTTAGCGTTTTCCACGGACTGGACTATCACTCCCTATGGGCTACTAGGTCGATTGCAACTGCAACATCTCGGCTCGTCGCGCTTCCTTCCGCACACCACCGCATCGCTCTGCCAAGTGCCAACCGCTTGACTCGCCGGTCGCCGCGGCCGCGAACAACCGGCTGCACTGTCCGCAACCCACCGTCCCGATCTTACCGATTTTGCGGCGCCGACCATCGCTCTGAATCGATTCGATCTCCAACGGGGAACGGGCCTGCTGTGCTGCACTGCTCCTGGACTGGTTGAGAAACGAGAACACGCGACGACGACGCGCGCGGTAGCAAGCATTGCGCTGCGCACTCGACCGGTTTTTGCTTGCTTCCCTGTCACTCTCAACTAGTCAACTAGACGTATGTAGGGTACCCGGCCGGAACTGTCTATCATCAGATCAAATTGTTCATACCATGGCAAGCTCAAGTGCGGCCGGCAGGGTCAAAACTCGATCGTGTCTGATGAACTTATTAGCACACATTGTGCAAAGTGAGTAGCTCTGAGTTACACACAAGTTTACATACAGACGTACGTGGATCTCCACTCACTCGCGAGTTGCGGCAGCGTGTCGTCCATTCGACATTCACCTTTCATTGGCATGCAAGATCATGCATCTCTGTACAAGTATTTCTGTAGCACAAAATCGTTCGCACCCTAGAACAGTAGGTAGCAGAACGTGCAGCTCAAACCTCAAAGAGAGAGAAGAAAAAGTGCTAACGAAAGAAATAAAGAAAAAAAAGCGCGAGAGGAGAAGATTAAAAATCGAGAGACGAAAACAAAGCAAGAGAATTGACACTTTCGATTGCACTGGAACGCCACGGATGTACTCCGGATGATCAGCACTTGTTGTGTATGGGGTCGGAGCCTCTCCGGACGCGGCGCTTGCTCATCCTGTCGGGGTGGAACACCGTGGACGGAGGGGAGGAGGAGCCGCCGAACGACGCGGCGGCCTTCCAGCTGGACGCGTCGAGCCTGGCGCTGCTTGCATCGGCGCCGGGGGCGGCGTTATCGCCCGCCGCTTTGTTTGGTTGCTCGTCGGCCAGTGATGATGACGAGGCGCCACGCCGGCTGCTGCTCGTCTGGTCCGCGAGAGGGGCCGCCGGGACTCTGACGGCAGAAACCTCGGGGGTGGAGCTCAGAAGAGCAGCAAGGACAAGAGCCGCCGCCGCCGCCGCCACCAGCACGAGGCCGAGGACTCTCATTCTGTCCTCCGATCCCTCTCGCGCGCTCTTGCAATGAGAGCCGGCGGGCCGGGGGTGGATACCGCCCGCTGGCTACGCGCCTATGCCACTACCAAGCTTAGCTTTGCGGCAGCGTGCCGGCGGCAGAAGCTTCGACGGCCATGTCTGTTGCTGGTTTGCAATGCCAATGGCCGGCTTGTGCGCCTTTGTTCCGGTAGATATAGGAGGCAGGAGCCCCCCTCGTCCTCGTCTCGTCTAGGCCGCATCTGTAACAGAGACGGGTGAGGTTGAGAGCGAGTGAGATCTCGCGCCTCGCGGTGGTCCAAAAGCAAAAGGAGAGAAAGAGAGGGACACCCAACAAGGCAACAAGTCACTTTTTGCATACTTGAGGTGTAGATTGGCATATATGTATGTAATCCCCGGGCGTGGCTTGGCTAGCTTGGTAATTACGGGAAGGTTTTCACTGACGAACGTACGCCAACATGAAGAAAAAGAACAGGCATAGAGGTGAGCGTGCCTCGCGAAGAAAAGAAGAGAAGAGAAGAGTAGAGTGCATGCGCTTGTATTTGTACTACTCGTATTACTGTGGGGGTTACTGTTCAACGCTGTTTTGGAAGATTCTGCCAGGTGGAAAACAAAGCGGCCGGCACTAGCTAGCCAGCCTCGGCTACGTACGCTTTTGGTCTTTCTAGGTTTGGATGCATCGACCGCAGATTATCCAATCCAAACTGTTGCTTTCGCACCTGCGTACTTTGGAACCTTCGCTCTCAAGGCGCCTCAAGCTGGCGAGCCGAGCCGAGCCGAGCGCGCGGCGTTCCCCATGCCGCGAGAGCTAGCAGCGCCGAGAGCGCGGACGACCGAGGGGACACGCGCTCCTGTGCGCCGTGCTGGACAAAGAGAACGAGGCGAGCTCATGCTGCTTCCTGCTTTATGGATTAGTAGTACGTTGCTTCCTCTCCCCGGCTCGTTAAGTTGTTCCCCATCGACGTCGCGTGCCGCCGTTCTTGTGCATGTTCCGCCGGCCTTGGACTGGGGTGGTGGGACCGGTGCCAAAGCTCGCTCGCCTACGGGCTACCCCGTTCAAAGATCCAAAGCGAGCAGGAAGCCGAATCCCGCCCGCCAGTGCCACTGCCACGCCGCGCAGCGAGAAAAGCCGCGGGGGAGGCTCTGCCACTGTTGCCGCGCGCAGGGACATTCCCCTTCTTGCCTTCTCCTTCCTCCCTTTCGCTTTCTCTGGGTAAAATCCCCTTCGTCCGGTTTTAACTTAAAGCGCGCCGGCGAAGCAAAAAGCACTAGCGAATCCACACTGCCCATTCGCCTAATCACCACCGTGACCGGGCGACGGCCGTGGCGTGCCATCGACCATCATGCGCGCCCTTGCCCTCTGCGCGCGCTGGCCCTCCGCGGGCGCGCCACCTCCGGGCCAGAGCGCGACGTGAGCTAACGCACCGCGACGTCACCTCGGCTGCGGCCTGCGGGGCTTCGGCCACGGTCTCTCTCTCCGTTGCAGCCGGTGCGGACGAGCGGTCACCACAAAACACTGACTGACCGCGTGCACACCATCGCATGATCTTGCCAACCAAGAAAATGAGAACAATTCCAACCAACAGTCAGAAGAACTGAAACTGATGAGAATCAGACGATAACAATTTCAACCAACAGGTCGGGCTTCCAGCGAGTTCTGTAACATCAGTCTGATTCAACAATAAATTTTAAGGCAAGGTTGGACAGCTCGGCCGATGCAATAAACTTACACTGCGACAGCTTGGATAGATACTTCTCAGAAGTTGAATCAGATGTTTGCCTCTTCTAAAGGCAAGGTTGCCTCAAGGGTTTCAGAGCCTCGCCGGATTGTCAAGGTCACCTGATCTCCGACGCCATAGTCATCCAGAACCCTCAGCAGGTCAGATTTGCCCTTAACCTGTTCCCGAAACGATGACACGAGAAACAGGAGCAAGGTTCATAAGACTATCCGGATCTTAAATGCCTACACGACGACGGCCACATTAACAAGATGGAACTCACAGGTTTGCCATCCACTGCAACGATGATATCACCGAGAACAATATTACCAGCGAAACCCCTGCCGGTCGGAGCAAGGCCTGCTTTGGCTGCAGCACTGCCCCCAGGTACCTACGGAGGAACAGCCGATAGGAAAAAATGGGGATGCAAGTGCAGGCAAACATCTACAGCATCCTGTTTGGATAACAAAATAGAAGGGTACCAGTGATTCAGTTTACCTTAAGTATAAGAGCTCCGTTGCGAACATTAAGCTGATATGCAATTGGATCTGGAGCAAAGTCCACATTCAAGCCAGCACGACGAACCTTAAGAAAGAAATGTTAACCTAACTTAGGATAGGATAAAATAAAATACAGAACGTAGACAGATGTATCAGAGTTGAACAAAGCGTAACATTAAATGAGAAAAGCAACCCAATTTGCTTATTTGTGCTATGAATTTTGTGAAAAAAAAATCCTTCAAGAGACAGCAAAATATATAGTGGACGTGATCTCGAGGGAAGGATAGTTAGTCCTAGCTAGGCAAACCGAGACCAAAATAACTTTCCTTCAAAGAACCTGATCAGCTGAACCTTAACCTCCTACTACAAATTTTCCATATCTTGCATAAAAAAAAAAGGAAAAACGCCATATCTTACAAATAATCGCATGCTTGTTCAGAGCATCTGATCTACTGTTAGTATGTTATGCTAACCGTACGCATTAGGGACAACTGGAATTAAAAAAAAAAACGAATAAAAGCATCTTAAACAGTAACAGTTCATTGATAAATATCTCTCAAGGCATTGTTTAGAAAACTTTGGAGTATGAAGTTGGTAATGAAAGACATCCATGCAACATACTTTTCCTAACTGAATTAACTGAGGAGTGATTTTAAGTACAGTTGATGATGGGATAGCAAAGCCAACACCAGCAGATGTTCCTGAAACACCAAGAAACAGTCACATCTCAGACTAACTGTTGAAACTACATAAACTTAAGTCATATATTGGATATGAGGCAATCTGATTTATGCACTACCAGGACAACACAAACAGAATAAAATAAACTTATGGTCTGTACAGAAGCTAGGATCTAAAGAGTATACAACTATTACCAATCCATTTTAAAGAGAATAATGACATGTAAAAACTCTTAGCCTCTAGGAGACTAGGATGCAAGCCAATGCCAAACTAAAGAAATGATTTTAAATACAGTAACACCAACTCAACATTCCATCCTATATAGGAAGTCACTAAATGTCATCACTCATCACAATAATACAATGAACAAAGAAATCTACAAAATGAATCAGAAATATATGTAGTTATTAAACTTTGCGATAAGCTAGTTAAGATCAGGCAAGGGTAAGCGGTAGAGTCTTACCGCTTGTGACCGAAATCTAGAAAACGAATCAGAAAATGAATTAGAAAATGAAGGGCGGGCCTGGTACAAGCGGTAGTCTTACTGCCTGTGACCGGAAGGTCCCGGGTTCGAGTCGCGGTCTCCTCGCATTGCACAGGCGAGGGTAAGGCTTGCCACTGACACCCTTCCCCAGACCCCGCACAGAGCGGGAGCTCTCTGCACTGGGTACACCCTTTTTTTTATTAAACTTTGCGATAAGCTAGTTAAGATTATGACAACAAGTCAACAACACTTGTGAAATATTGTTACATGTGTACTTTTCACTGATGATGGCCAGATAGCATAGATGTTGAGGTATGTGTAGCTGTTTATGCATAAAAAACAGAAACATCTGCAGCAACATCTCAGCATAAGGACTATTTTATGGATGGAGGTATCGAATCATATGTTTTGCTAGCACTGTTTTGAGAAATGGGATTAATCTTACCAGTCTGTGTGAAAATTGCTGTATTAATACCAATCATATGCCCCTTTGAGTCAAGCAAAGGACCACCACTGCATTGAGGTTCATAAAATACATGGTTAGCAAAGTGCTTTGTAGTACCTTTTCAGTTGAGGGAATCATAGTGCATGATATTTAATGAAAAAGATATGACACAGTAGAAATGCTTAACAAAGCAAGACCTAATGTATGTAAATCACTAGTTGCAATGTACTTAAGTAATCGGGTATGGATAGGATAAAGGTCGAGCTTGTATAATGAATGCAGTAGGCTAAACATCTGAGTGCAGAGAAATAGTTAACTCAAAACAGGTTATCAATTAAAGCTTGTCAGGCTCCCAACTTGACTATAGTGATCCCAAGTTCCAGAGTAGTAACATGCTAACCACTGATATAATCATTATGCAAACTGCTACAGCAGAAATTTATCTCCAAATTCGTGCATCATAATGTTCGATGCTAGTCACTTAAATAAAGTACCAATTAATAGTCTGTATACTGATCACTGATGTAAAATCTGATTCACTATTTTGCACTTTTACAATCGGCAACGATCCTCGCTATTCTACAATGTTTGAAGTGGTATCGAGTATAAAGTATAAACCATATATGGTACTCCATCCGTCCAAGAATGACAATCGTATTTTGATCAAGGAAAAATCAAAATTTACAAATTTTGGTCCACAGTTAGCCTATGAGATGATATTGATTCTCTCAACAATTGACAACATATTGTAAGAGAAATTAAGGGTCAAAATCTACTTTGTATGACATTTCCTTAGCCAAAATATTCTTAGGATTGTCTAAGTGCTAAGTTCAGTACAACAGAAGCATTAATGCTAGGTGATCTTAAGAAAAAACCATTAATGCTAAGGCGAATCCAGAATAGAGAACAATTGATGTCACTAGTGTTCAAAAGAATGATTATTGGTCTTGTTTTCTCTTAGATCAACAACAGTTTAGCCTTGTATTTAAAACTCATTGTTGTCAAGTGACAACATCAAAATAGCCTGGCTCCATCCCTGCTAGGTGCTAACAGTATCTTCGAAAGTAAGCCAACCTAAGCTACAAAATTTCGTTCGGATAAGATAATCAATGTAGAAAAGCATTTTGAGCTATATCTACAAACCTGTTACCAGGGTTAATAGCTGCATCTGTTTGAATTCCACCTCCAATTGTCACCCCAGCCTGACTGAAAATATCTCGATTTAAACCACTGATAACACCAACAGTTAGAGTATGGTCAAAACCAAAAGGATTTCCAATTGCTAAGCATTGCTGACCAACTCTTAGGGCCGAGGATTGTCCCACATTAATTGGCTTCAAGAGATCTGTAGGAGCATCAACCTATTGCATGTCAATGTATTAGGTACTAAAAGAAACTGATTGACCAGACCTTTTCAAATGCAAAGGATAGTGAAAGTTAATAAACACAACTACTGTACTCAGGTGAATACCAAAACAGACTTTGATTAAATTGGTTGGCAAACATGAGATGAAATTTTCTAGTGACAATAAAGGCTATCAAGCATTCCACCCTCTTTTCACTTTCTACCTTTTCTAAGATTGGCATTCCTTGGTCCATGCCATATGCCATGTAATTAATCTAAGTAACTAGACAGATAATTCAATGGTTAGTGATAAAAAATAATAGATTGAGATGCATGTAGAAGACTGAGATGATATGCAAATATGAATAACAATCATGATGACATATATTGAATGAGACAAAGGTGAACTATGTTGACATTGAAGACTGTTCGAGAAAAATGTTGACATTGTAGACTATCTTCAATTCTTCATATACGGCATTATGAATCAAGTGCTGATACTTGACTCAGAATCAGTCAAAATACATCTTACCTTAAGAACAGCAAGATCTTTAGCACGATCTGCACCAACCAATTTGCCTTCAAAATTTTTCTGTATCCTTTCAAGTAGATACAATAGGCCATTAGTTGGCTTGCATATACAAGAATGCTGGTATCTTCGTCATACTTAATTCATCAAAATGTATTACCCTTCGGCAGCAAGAATGTTGACACGCAAACAACATCACCAGGCTTCGGATTTTTTGAAAGAGCACTGCCAACAACTGTAAAACACAGAAAAGATGTAAGGTAATGCTCATATACAGTAGAGATTTGATCATCTCAGATCAACATACCATGATAATTTGTAACAATATGTCCAGAATCATCCCACACTACACCAGAACCATTTCCTTCAGGGATCTAAAATGAATGAAAAGTTTCACTCAATCAAGTGCTTCTCACACCATTATATTATTAAAAATCTGTCATTAAACGCTATCTGCAAAAGATACTGATGAGAACAGAATACTCTTGAGCCTGAACTTAGAGCATGTAATTCTTTACCTCCACAACACCAGTAACATTAAGCTGTGGCCGTAGTGTTGCATCAAAAATGTTGACGACTGAGTAAGTATTTGTTTCGAATAGCTCTGCAATCCGTTTCTGCCATTCAGGAGCATGACCCAAAGAAGCGTAAAGATATCTTGAGAACAAGCTTATAGGATAAACCAAGCAAGTAGGTCCAACTGAACACTGACCTCAGTTGGAAATAATGGCCCAGATGGTAAAATCCTGGGAGTCACATCCTCGATTTTGACAGATGTATCACCCAAAGCAAGTGCTGCAGTAAGAAAACGCCAAATTAAAAGAGACCATATACCATGGACAATTAAAAAGCAACCTATTGCAAAGAGGAAATTGTCTGGTCACTGTGAAAGGTACTGAGAGTATTTCTAAGAACACCTAAATTACCGATGTCACTTGGTCCGAACCTGGAAAGTACCTTGAAGAATGTAAGCTAAGACAAAAGGCTGACAAAGCAATAAGCTTCCTCTTTGACACAAGCAATAAGGCTTTGCTTGACATTGCACCAAGATCACATGTTGTCCTCATTGACCTGGAAGATTCAGAAACAAAAAATAAAGAGAAGAATCCAGTGACCAGCTAACAAGTAAAATCAAATGATAATAAAACTAAAGTCTATGCAAACCGTTAGCAACTGCAGAGACTGAGAAGAAGTAGAAATGGTATGTCGAGTATTATATATTATATAATATAACAGAACATGAACACGCTCTTATCTTGTAGCAACCGCAACCACTTATCAGATGCCAAACTTAACGGAACTAGTATATCCCAGGTGGCACAGCCCACAGCACACTTTACACGGAGACGAACAAAAAGAATGAGAATTAAAAGTTGGAATGCAAACACCAAGTACAAACACGAGCAAAGTATGTAGCAACCCAGAACTGCTTGATTCTGCCGATCAAAATCTTGTCGCCCAAAAGAAAAAAAAAAACATCCTGGTGGGTGGAAACAAGTTGTCAGACCTTGGAGGCGCTTCCTCGGTGTCGTCAGCCGAGGCAACGCCCTCGACGACAACCCTCCGGCGGCTGACGCTCCTGGCCGCGGCATGCGCAGCGGGCGCGTTGGTGGACGGTCCGCAGGGTAGGCACTGCATCCGAGGTGGGGGAGGATTCGTGTCCGTGTGTGGCGCACGAGCTGCAATCTTTGGGAGTTTGGGGATAGAAGCTGGAGGGCGGCGTTTGGCACCTCTGTTCTCTTGCCTCCACGGCCCCACCGCTTGCACCTGTGGCTAATCCTGGGCCGCTCCCTGGGCCCCAATGGGCTTCTAGGCCGAGACCCCTCGCTCTGTTTACGTGGAATTATTTGCTACCGTCGGATGCAAAGGATAGCATCGGACGTTCCTATGACGTAGGGAACTCAAGTTCAGAGGAACTCTGGTCCCTCGTTCTTCCCCCTCGCCCCCATGCCGCCGGCCTAACCGACCACCCCCATGGCCGCCGCCACCGCCATTGCCGCGGCGCTTCTCCGCCGCTCCACCTCCACCACGCACCACCGGCTCATACTCCCTCTCCTCTCTCACCTCCACCGCCCCTTGCCGCAACCCCCGTCCCCATGGCTCCCACCCCAGCACCGCTTCTTCTCCACCGGCGACGCAGCCGGCGATCCCACCCAGAAACCGCCGCCGTCTCTTGACCCGAAGCAGCTATGGCGCGAGCTATCCGCCTCGGACCCCGCCGCTGGCTCCTCCCGCCTGCCGAAGGCCACGTGGGACGCCGTGGTGGGCCTCGTCCGCAGCTTCGCCAAAAGTCCGGCCATGTCCGACCAGGCGCTCGCGCTCTACGTCCCCTCATCCGCCTTCCCTCCTACGCCCGCCGCTTCCGCGCGTTCCTCCTCCCGCGGCTCTCCCGGGAGTCCGCGGCGCACCTCCTCTCGCTCCCTGCGGAGGACGCGCACGAGCTCCCCTCCCGGCCTTCGCGGAGTTCTGCGTCTCCAACTTCGCGGACGAGCTGAGGCAGCACAGGTCGGTCATGGCCGCGGCCGACCTCACGGCGCCGCACACCTGGTACCCCTTCGCGCGCGCCATGCGCCGCCGTATCGTGTACCACTGCGGGCCTACCAACAGCGGCAAGACGCACAACGCGCTCACCCGCTTCGCCGCAGCCAAGTCTGGGGTCTACTGCAGCCCGCTCCGTCTCCTCGCCATGGAGATCTTCGACAAGGTTAATGCCCTCGGTGTCTACTGCAGCCTGCGCACTGGACAGGAGGTTAAGGAAGTGCCTTTCGCCAACCATGTCGCCTGTACCATTGAAATGGTGTCCAATGAGGAGCTCTATGAAGTCGCCGTGGTTGATGAGATACAGATGATGGCTGACCATGTCAGGGGTTTTGCATGGACGCTTGCCATGTGCTTGGGCTCAAGGCAGATGAGATACACCTCTGTGGTGACCCTAGCGTGCTCAAGCTTGTCCGGAAGATTTGTGCAGATACTGGGGATGATTTGGTGGTGCATCAATATGAGCGATTCAAGCCTCTTGTTGTTGAGGCAAAGACGCTTCTTGGGACCTCAAGAATATCCGCTCTGGTGACTGCGTTTGTTGCTTTCTCACGCAAGGAGATATTCGAGGTGAAGCTGGCAATTGAGAAGTTTACAAAGCACAAGTGTTGTGTTATTTACGGAGCTCTGCCACCAGAGACACGGCGACAACAAGCAAAGCTGTTCAATGAGCAGGATAATGAGTATGATGTGCTTGTAGCCAGTGATGCAGTCGGTATGGGGCTGAACCTTAACATTAGGAGGGTTGTGTTCTATAGCTTGGCCAAATACAATGGGGAAAGAATGGTACCAGTTCCTGCTTCACAGGTAAAGCAGATTGCTGGTCGTGCTGGTCGGAGGGCAGTGTTTACCCAGATGGACTCACAACAACTTTCTTGAAGGATGATTTAGATTATTTGATTCAGTGCCTGCAGCAGCCATTTGAGGAGGCACAGAAAGTTGGTCTTTTCCTTGCTTTGAGCAAGTGGAAAAGTTGTCAGCCAATTCCCTGACCTTGCTTTCAATGATCTGTTGGATAAATTCCGTGACACTTGCCGCATGGATAAGACATACTTCATGTGCCAGCAGGACGGTATCAAGAAGGTTGCTAATATGCTTGAGAGGGTGCAGGGCTATCCCTCAAGGATCGCTACAATTTTGCTTTGCTCCAGTAAATATAAGGGATCCAAAAGCCATGTACCATCTTCTAAGATTTGCCACTAACTATTGCCAAAGCCGCCGTGTTAGCATCGCAATGGGAGTGCCAAGGGTTCTGCAAGAAATGACGCTGAGCTTCTGGACCTTGAGACAAAACATCAGGTCCTATCAATGTATCTATGGTTGTCACATCATTTTGAGGAAGATAACTTCCCTCATGTGGAGCAAGCTGAGAACATGGCAATAAATATTGCTGATTTACTTGGCAAGTCACTTGCGAAAGCATGCTGGAAGCCTGAATCAAGACAGCAAGCTAGGGGGCGACGAGAAGACAAGGATGAGTACAAGGAGGAACAGGCATCAAATGACAGTGCAAAAGATGTTTCTACAGATGGTTATGAACGGCCAAGAGCCCTTGCTAAAACAATCATAAGGTATCCAACCCATCCTAACCCCTAAATCCTGCATTAACAAGTGACTTGCCAAGTAATTCAATGTGGAAAATATACTGTAAGTTCTCTTTCAGATATTCTGGATTTTGTTCTTCGCCTCTCCTTTGATTGGAGAATTATCTTTTGTGAACTTACCAAGTATGTTAAAACCTTTTAGCTGGAAATTGTCCTTTGCCTTGCAGTATGTTCAGAGCTTGTACCTTTTATGATCTCTTGCTTGTGAAGTTGCTCAGTGCTCCCAGAAAAACAAACACTTATAACAAATTTGAGTGCATCTTTAGGTAAACAAGTTAATTTGAAGCCCACGTATGTTTCTTGCCAATGCTCATGAGTTTTATTGTGGTATATAATGCATATCTCTGAGCAAGCATTGATATATTTTATAACCATTTTTTCACACCTGCAAAATAATCACACCATGAACCACCAAGAGAAGTCCATATATCCTTGTCGGCTTGTTGCTACAAAATCTCACAAGGATGTATAATGTATTGATTTCATGAACCTGTATTTTTTGAACGTAATGGCAGAGCTCTGCCTTTCAATTAAGATAGGAAAGAGAGGTTTATGTACATAGCAAAAGGGCATGGCCCCCAATAGGATTACAGAATGCCTCCCGTGATATTGCCCCCTCCCCAAGCTAAAGCCCTCTTTCTTTGCTCGATATCCTCTTTTACCCTTAAGGCCACCTGCAATGCCGACTCATGGGTGTTGTTAAAAATTCTCCTATTCCTCTCTTTCCATATGTTCCACAGCGTGTAGATCACCATTCCATTGAAACGCCTTTTTCTTGTTTCGCTATCTTGGTTGCGAAGGGCAGGCTGATGCAAGTGGTGAGAGCTGTCTCACTAAGTCATCAAGTCGCGGGTTCAAGCAGCCTCCTCCGCATATATTTTATGGGGGAAGACTTGCCTCGGTTTTCCCTTCCCAGGCCCCACTCATGTGGGAGCCTCCGCACTGGTCTCTGCCCTTTCGCTATCTTGGTTGCGGCTTCTTCCCACCATGACTTTAGGTGAAGTGGATCTTGAGTGGGTTGGATCAGCTGCACATCAAGCTCCCATGATAGAATCTGGCTTCACACCACCTTGGTGAAAGGGCAAAGGAGTTATAGATGAAGGCATGTTTCAAAGGTCCGTTACATAGGGCGATTGCTCCTGATGAGGCCAACCTCTCTTCTGTAGATTATCCATGCTAGGATTTTTTCTTGCACCAGGACCCAAACAAACCTTTACCTTTGTTTTCCGTGATGTGCTTTCCATATGAGGTCATTTCGATTCCACTGTAGGAACCTTTGAACTGGATCCTATATGCTGAGCGGGTGGAGTAAGAAGCATCAGCTGTCCATCTCCAAATTATAGAGTCGCGAACGCCCGGCGTCAACTGGATGTTCTGGAGCCTTATCCAAAGGGAGACAAACTCCTCA
This sequence comes from Miscanthus lutarioriparius, assembly GCA_904845875.1. NCBI lineage: Eukaryota > Viridiplantae > Streptophyta > Magnoliopsida > Poales > Poaceae > Miscanthus > Miscanthus lutarioriparius. The sequence goes on from CAJGYO010000012.1 coordinate 34,371,463, forward strand.
ACTTGGGCGGTGGTGGTGATTCTGCCACTTAGCGATCAGATCCAACTGTTGTTTGGAGTTCCTGCTGAACTGACTTGTTTTTCCTTCTAACCAGCTCGAACAAATGGGGTGCTAAATATTTGGGAGCCGCACCCTCCAGCCAGCTGCTGTGCCTGTGCCAGAAACGGGCCTTTGCGCCATCGCCAACTGTGACCTTGGTTGATAAGTTGAAGAGCAGCCGGTCTGTCTCATTACAAGGTAGTTCCGCGCCCGCCCAAGGTTTGACTCCTCCACCCAATCTTGCCAAAGCCATCGTGAGTCAAAGAGCTCTACCAAATTTTTCTAAATCTGGTATCCCCAAGCCGCTAAGGTCTTTGGGCCTGGCCACTGTTGGCCAGTTCACGAGACAGTGGCCCCCATTTGCATTTTCCTCACCTTTCCATAGGAATGGTCTCCTGATTTTGTCGATTTTCTTCCTAGCCCAAGCCGCAAGGGGGAACACTGTGAGGTGGTAGGTCGGCATGGATGAGAGGACCGAGGAGACTAGAGTGAGGCGACCTGCTCTGTTTAGCCATCTCCTTTCCCACCCAGGTAGTCTTTGGCCAATATGCTCAATAAGAGGTTGCATGTGAATTTTTCGAAGTTTACGGATGTGCAGCTGCAGCCCCAAATACCGGCAAGGGAAAGCACCTCTGATTCCCACAAAAGAAGACAGGACGTGTTCCAAGTCCCCTCACGGTGTCTTTAGATTTGTTCTGGATGGGTCATGAACTCATGATAACTGTGTATTATTATGTGACATTAATGAGCATGTCAATTCTGAAAACAGATTCAGTGGACAAGTTCAAACAGAAAAATCCTGTGCTCATCTACTGTTGTCGAACTTCAAGTTGCTAGTGTGCTAGATTTTCTTAGTGGTACTTGTCTGTAGAATGGAGCTGATTGATGATTCAGTTATTTTTGTACAGTTGTCATGCTTGTAGTATCTTAGCCAATTTATATTAGCTAATAAAATTAGTTGCAATATGCCAAATTCCTGTCCTATACACTTTACACTTTTCAGTGTGCACCATGCAGTGGAACAGCCGTAACAGTTAATAAACAGGGTTATGTTTTTTATTATTTGAAAGCTGCTTATGTGATTAAGCTCACTTAAGTTCTCTGATCATATTTCCCCAAAAGGAGAACATTCATTAGCATTTCCTGTGATCGTAGTTCCCTGACTAGAATAAGGTGCCTCAATATTTTGTTGTGTCGATTGTGGATGTCTTGTAGTTCCATGAGTTTTCATTTAGATATCTCAGTTATCTATGTTTTGTTCCATTTTGCAGGAAATGGCAAGATAAGGTCAACCTCCTCCTTCCTTGAACTTTATGTCATGAAATTCTCATGGGGTGACCAAACCCAAATGGATGCTACGAAAACACCCTCTTGAGCCAAGTTAGGACAACTAGATCAACTGCAAACGCCTGGAAAGTCTAATGCTATGGCATGCCGTGGCCATTTTCTCATATTTGACTTAAGCGAATTTTGTCTGTTTGGAGCTTGGGTTTGGCATCCTGGAAAGACACTCAAGCCTGCAAGTCGTGCTGCAGCATTTGCATCAATGGACCCTATTCCAATGGCACCACGGGAGATTTATGTTAACTTGCTGTTGTGCAAGAGTAGATTGCACGCCAATGAACAACCTGACGAGGCCAATAAGTTAACAACAGTTAAATTAGTTTTGTCTGTGCTAGTACATTAGATTTGTGGTATACGACAGTTTTCATTGATTATTATCCAGGATGTTTGTGGTTATGCAGTGAGCCTCGATGCTTCTTATCCTGTAACATTTGGAGAGCACAAGTCTTATATGCCTTGCAGCATTTTCACTTGGTGTGTGTTTTTGGATTTTATAGACAGGGTTTTTGTAACTGTAGTACTATATATATGGTTTTCTATAACCAATAAAACTGTCAAACTGATGGGTTTGATGGGGATCCTGCACTGTGTGCATCTAGTGGTTCGATATTGTACCATGGCTGAAAAGCCGAAATGATGCTGTTTTGTTGTGAGATTTATTTTTCTTGTTTGTAAGGATAAATGGCATGTGTTAGGATATAATTAGTATGCATATGATGGTGTAAACCCTTGCCCATTGAGACTACAAGAAGTGATCTGACTGGAGTTTAAATTGTTTTTGTTGATCCGAGTTCAGTGTCTCATGGCAAGCCAATTTCTGTTTTATTTGTGGAATTCTGTCCCAGGTCATTCGGGTTCAGTGTCTCATGACAAGCCAATTTCTGTTTTGTTTGTGGAATTCTGTCCCAGGTCATTCGAGTTCAGTGTCTCATGCCAAGCTAATTTCGGTTTTGTTTGTGGAATTCTGTCCCAGGTCACTAATAGTAATACGGTAATGTTTTGAACCGAGCGTTCGTCCGTCTACGCTCTGATGCTGGTGCGCCGGCTTAGCCCAACAACCCACGCCTCCTTCGCTTTTTTAAAAAATTGCTCATCCACTGCTCCTATTCGCTCGCTCCTCTTCCTATCGCTTTTATCTGCTCGTGTGCTGCCTTCGAGCACGGTCGCTGGCCTTGCCGGTGTTGCGTCTGACGGCCTCCGAGCCATAGCGCCGCCACTGCCTTGCCAGGCATGGCACGTGGCCACCTCTCGAGTCATGGCGCTGCCACCGGCCTTAACAAGTGTGGCGCGTGGTTGCCCTCTCAAGTCACGATGTCGCGGCCTCCTCACCGCCGTCGGCCGATGCCTCCCTTCGCGACGTGCAGTCAATATTGTCTGTCGGCCTACCGCCTACAAGCCGCCGCCGACCCGCTACCTCCGATGAACTCCACACATCGACGATCCTCCATTCTACCGAGGAGCAAGGAGATGTTGCATTGAAAGCGCATATTGCAAGAGTATGTTTGAATTTGTTTCGTATGTATGTTGCAAGTGTTTCATATAGATGTTGCAAAAAATAGATCGAGATGTTGCACATGTTGCAATGGTTGTACATATATGTTGCAAGCGTCCGCTCCAAATGTTTAATCTGCTTTTTCGTATATATGTTGTAAGTGTCTTTATTTGATGTTATATATGTTTCACACATATGTTGCAAGTTTTATCTCGATGTTTTATATGTTTAGCAATGGTTTTTCAAGTGTTTCATGTATTTTTTCAAGTGCTTCAAACGCATGTTTCAAATATTTTATCTGTCTTTTGAAGCATATTACAAATGTTTCATCCGGATGTTTCAAAAGTAGATCGGTGTTGTTCTTTGGGGTGCCACCGAGCGGGCGCAGACGTCCCGAAAGGGGAAGCAGAGGGGCGCCAGCCACCAAAGTAGGTGTTCTGCGGTGTGGGCCCCGTGGGTGCACAAAATGGAGTGCGCATACGACGCGTCTGTCTGTGACGGACGTTCGGGCGCTAGCACTATCGATAATAATATGTTATACTATCTAGCTTTCGTGTCATTCTTAAGGATGTTTTTAAAGGGTTTTTGCTTGGTGTATTTTTATAGTTGAAACTTTGGTTTTGAGCCTTTTTTTTTTGAGCTGATGAAAGGGAATGAAATGATGGTACTTTTTTAGCAAAGATGAAATGATGGTACTTAAGGGGCTGAATTTCTGAGTGGACAATACGGCCATTTAGGCCTGCTCAAAGCATCGGAAAAATACTACGACTTCTTGGCCCAATTCTAAAACCCAGCGGCAAGCGTGAATCTCCGCTGGCCCTGTAGATTAAAAAACCCCGCAATTAACCAGTCCACCACCGTCCCACCCGACCGACCGCCTCCGCCTCGCGCCACTTATTCACAGTAGCCACAAGACGCCAAAGGGCAAAGACCTTCCCTTTTCTCTCACAACTAAAAACTAAAGAGGAAACACCGCTTTTGGTGCGAATTTTTTCCCATCAAGACGCTTCTACCTGCTCCGCAAGAAATAGAAGGAAGGTCAATCACACGACAAATAGAAGGAAGGTAATCTCCCAGAACGTTAATCGCCCACCCAAAGAACAACGCCCCGCTTCGATCAAGTCCGCCCGGCCAAGAATAGATGGAAGGAGATTGCATGCGGGACCAACAAGGAAATAACATAACCAACGTTGATTACCACTAAGGCGCAATAAATGAAAGGAGATTACATCCGTGTGGGGAGCACTTGCATGCGGTGACCAAGAAGGACGCCATTTGTTGCCCAGAGGGCGCCATTTGTTGCCGACGCGTCCCATTCGTCTTCTCGCACGGTCGATCGAAACTCGAAAGACGATGGCAAAAGGAGTTCGGAGATCCAAACCTCACGCTGCTCGCTTGTCGGGTTCATAAACCTGGGTCTCTCATGGACCGCTTCTAGCAAAGGCTCGCCCAGCAGACAACGCTAGAACGACGCAAGAACTCTTAGGGCTGGCCCAAACACCTAAACAACAGGCCGTAAGGATAATCCAATCTCCGGACCGGAAGGCTCTGGCCGAGGAGGAACGGCGCCCGCTTCCGACCACCCGCCTCTCCACTGTAAGGCCTCACAAAGGAGGAATAACGCCGCCTCCGCCACCGCCCACCTCTGGATGGCCTCTCCGACCGAAGGCTCGCCAAAACACCACTTCCAACTCACCCGCTTCTCGACTAGGAATGCGCCAATCTCGCTTATAGCTCGCCTCCGACCGGGCGCAATCAGAGCCGATCGGACCGACCGACCGGAGACGCCTGGCTCGGTAAGGACTAGGAACAGATGGAGAAAATAAGGCAAGGCACTCAAGTCAACAAAGAATACTGAGGACTGCACTTATACACCGGGCAGATGAGACCCTTTAACCTCCCTAGCATGACAGAATCAAGCGGCAGTTGTAGGCGCCGACATTTTCCCCTACAATGTTGTGGGCGCCATCAACTCCCATACTAGACAAATACGGTAAGGCTCCCCCATCGCGCCCCGAGGCATCAACAAAGGTTGTGGGCGCCAGATTTACCGCATCCAGCCAACATGGTAAAACCCCTTACATGCCTCCTCGGTATCAATAGCAGGTAGGCATCGACGCTCTGTCAGACCTAAAGAAGACGACGCAACCTCACACGTGCATCCGATAATTAAATAGTATTATGGACGCCTACCATCATCTTGTACTGGCCGGGCGCATGCGCAATTTAGACTTAGCAAAGATATCGTACTCTCTCCCTCTCACTTGTAAAGCCATCCCTTCATCTATAAAGGGGATGAACTCTTTCAACAAGAAGAGATCGATCAATTCACTAAGACATAACAATGTAACTACCGTGTGTTCAAACCACAAGCACACGCCAAACACTTAGCACATAGTGGAGCTCCCGCCACTCTCGGCCCCTTCCGACCGTGAGTCCGACCGACCTCTTGTACCCCATCTTTCTCCCTCTCGCTTGTAACCCCATCGCAAACTTCGAGCACCTGGCTCGTGGAATAAAGTCACCAACCGACTCAAACCGGACGTAGGGCACGTTGTCCGAACTAGTATAAACCTCGTGGTCATTGAGTGCTAGGCCACATCCGATCACAATGTACGACAAAACTACAAATATTTATGTATTGGTCACTTTCCGCACCGATAGCTGGTGCCGTCCTGTGGGGAAGACGATGTACGCTCACACTTTTTTGGTCATCGGATGGCCCACTTTTTCCGCCACCTTCGCCATGGCGGGCTCAAGCGATCACGACTTGCTTCGACTCACTAGAGTTTCTCACACTCCCACCGCTGGGATACGGATTTCGCCATCTTCGAGCCATCCCAGTGCCTTCCTCTTTGAAGCTCGGACTTCGTCCGCCGACGGCTCAAGATACTACACCTCCCCGAGGAGGCACTTGTTCCGCACCCGCCGGAGGGGCGCCCATCGGCTCCGGATGCATGACGACTTCAACGATGAGGCGCTGCGCTTCATTCCGAGCAAACTCTTCGCTCAAACCATCACCGTGAGTAATGTACATACTATTATTTACTCACTATTTGCTATTCTTCCGCCGATTATCCAGAGGGACCCCGTTGTCCCTACCACGACCGCCATGCGATCGTTCCCCTACGGCCTCGCTGCCCCTGTGGATGCGTGACGCCGAGGCTCCAAAGCGATGCCGGGCGCCGCTTCTCTCACGTCTGAATTATGGGGATGGCGAGCTATGCTCCCACCGTTTCTCGACCTCATGGATGGCGGCGTCGAGAGCGACGGTTTCTAGCATCGGCGACATGGCACCTAGCCACCGTCATTCCCTGAGTGTGCTATGACGGACGCTCGGGATAGCCGGCCGGTGGTAGCAGTAGTCCTGCAGAACTCACACCCTCCGGACCCTCGTGCGGGGACCTCGCAGCCACATGAGAGCACGCGCAGGAGCTACGACAATGGGGCGGAACCACCGCCACTGCAACCGGAGCGCTTCGACGCACCATACTATGCCCTGCGGCGCTTAAAACCGGCGAAGCGGCGCCGGGTCGCCGCCGCCAGTCCAACAGAACATCATGGACGGAGGAATGATCCCCACGCTCGCTTCGGGCTAACTAGAACATCACCACCACGGCAATGCTTCGCGTGGCCTTCCTAAGCCGAACGACCTCCGTGAACAGGCGATCCACCAAAACCTTCGCACTAGTGGAAACCGCCATCGCTCATTCAGCAGAGAGCTCCACATCACGACACCGACTCGAGGCCTCTCTCCCCACTGTGGGATGGATGCACCGTGATGAATCGCTCCACCCACTCACCGCTATAGTCACGAAGGCGGCACATGAGGCCGCATCCGCATTCCGGCCCGACTACGCCAGCCCGCGACCGATCGTCAGACGCTGAGCGGCTGGGTCAACTAAGACGCCGCAAAGATCATCAAGAATCGTGTCGGTCCCGATATGATGATGGCATCCATCGAGCGAAAGTGATGGCAAAGCGACACGCACTTCCCACCAACCATCGCGAGGATCGGTGAAACACCCCAGTAGCGGTCGCCGGCCAGACGATCGAGCCTTTAGCCCCGATGGTTCGGGACCATGGGCCTCGGGCCGGTGCATCCAGAGAGCACCGCCCCACAAAGGCTTCAATGGAGGCCGTGACAAAGGCAAGGCCAAGCACGAGGATCAGACAAGGGCCCCTCCACGCAGAGGGGCAAAAGAACAAAAAGATCGTCACCGACCGGCCAACCTCGCGTTGGTCGCCACGGCCGATCATATGGGCAAGCACCAGCAGGCCTTCAACCACTTCAACGAGCTCATGGAGAGCCCGCACCAACCATGCCTACCCCTGGCCAAACACCTCTACAAGGACCTGAGTTCCTCAAGTTTTCGCGACAAAAAGGGCCACGGGCAAGGAAGGGAAAGGCAAAGAAGTAGCGGCCAAAAAGGGGCGCAGCCGGCAAGGATTCGGACGATCAAGGTTGAGGTGATCCCGACCGGGACGCCCTACCGATCAAGGACGACAACGGCAATGTTCTCACCAACACTTGGAACAGCTACGCTCGTTTCTTCCCCTAAAATTCAGTCTTATCATTTTTTACTCAACGCTTGTCTTATAGAGCGCCTTCTCAATTCAACACTTTTGGCCCCGAGTCGCCTCAAGGCTCCATGGGGTATTAAAGTGCACCTCTCTTTTTCTACTATCATATGGTAAAATGTTAAAACTTTTTACCCAAATGAAAGGGTAGTTCGTTCCTTTAATTACCTCAATGTAACTTTGCTTTAAATGATTCAACCGATCGCACCCCGCCTACCACAGCTTATGGGCAACAGCTTGTAGGGCCACGCCCTGCCTCTTAAGGTTGTAGCCTATGGGACTTAACGGGCAAAAGTAAAAAGAAAGAATAACAAACAAAGTTATGCTAAGGTAAAAATATGAAACGAACGGGACAAACTTCCCGAACTAAGTAGTTTCATCACAAAACACCTTACATTGGGGCCCCATGGCATTGCCTTTTACATCCGCTAAAGTATCTCTAATCTAAAACTTCTATTGTGGCTCCTCGGCGGCATCAACCACCGGGCTCGACCGGTGAGGGAAGGGGCTGCTTGTCCTCCGACTAGGTAACATTCGGCTCGGTTGGAGGTGGGGCGATGTCCACTGCCCTAGGCTCCATGCCATCCATAGGTGGGCAACGCCCTCCCCGACGCACACTCCGGCCATGTCCACACGACGAAAGCATCCATTACCCATCGCCGGAGACTTGCTCGGCCACCAACTTTATGGTGGCAGCAAGCTCTCCCGAAGCGATTGGATGTCCTCCGCGCCCAAGAGTCGGCATACCCACCGCAAATGGTGGCGGGTCTCAGGTTCGGGTGGTACGCCATCAAGTCAACACCCCTAACGTCCCGTAGAATAGCTCACGGGGCGACAAGGGCTCGAACCTCATCCGTAACCTCTGCCGCCATGGATGGCGGGCGCATGCAGTACTTGGAGCCGACCAAGACCTCCGAGACGACGAGTCAAGGCAACGCTATGATCTAGTCAAGTTCCCTCGAGAGCACATCGCTTTCAGGGACTTGGCCAAGACTTCATCAGATTCTCGCCAAACGTCATCTTGGCCATCTCTGTGTCTTGATCCAATGACTCCACCTTTCCACCTAGCTCTAGAAGAGGGACGACAAGCTCGAAGCAAGCTAAAGAAAGAAACCGGACACGTCAAAAGTAGAAAAGGTACTTACCGAGGTGGGTGTTCTCGAGGATGGAAAGGCCTCCACTCCGCCGAAGTCACCGCCGCGCACTGGACGCTTCACCTCCTCCGTCCCCCATCACTCCGCCACGGCGAGAGCACTTCCTGGTTAGTCTCTGATCGGGCCTTTCACTCGACCTGTGGCCTTTCGCTTCATATCCAGGGTCTCTAGGGCTCTTTGGAGGCTTGCTTTAGTGTCCGCCAGGACTTCTATAGCGCTGCCTTGGTCTTCGCCATGTGCCTTCGCCGCCTCAAGCCCTCTCGGGCGGCAACGCCTGCTCCACCGCGAAAGCACTTCCAACGCCCATGCCTCGTCGCCTGGTCCCGGGACTCAAGGTGGCGGACTTCTAGCTAAGCGCCAAACTCGCCATCCGTGCTCCATCCGAGGAAATGGGACTTATGCACGACATCTCCTCCGCACTCTACAAAAAGAGAAGCAAGCATGCCGAGGCAACCGATGAAAGACTAAGGGTCAAGAACAAGCGCTGAAACTCACCACCACAAGCATGGCGCAGTCGACTTTGACCAACCACTGGATGAACTCAACCCGCCTCCTAGGCCTTCTCAAGCTTCAATCGGACAACTTGGCGAGATCGACCCATGGCATGGTCCTCTCCCCAAGGATATCCTAGAGTCGACACTCCTGCGAATCTCAAGGATGAACCAAACCTTCGCTGGGTCCCTCGGGGCGGGCCACACCAGTTGGTCTCCTCCACCTGCCGAGGCCCACCGACGATCCAACCACCGCCACCTTCCTTGACAACGGTGGCTCCACCTCATCATCTCGCTTCACCATCGGAGGGGATTTCCACCACCTCGATTTCATGGCCCACCGGTAGACGTTTTCGGCTCAGCTCACCAAGATCTCCCCGTGGCACCTTCAGCTCCAACCGGAGGGTGAGCCGCGCGACCCCTCGCCAATGAGGGGGAACCCGGTCTCCTCTCCTCTTCCGCCACAACCGTGGAGAAGGGGCCGCAAGGGTTACCTCCAGCCTTTGGCCTCGTTGTCGCCACGGGATCACCGCCAACGCCGATACCATCTACTTGCCATAATGGCGATCGATCCGAGGGATGCCCCCCGAAGGGAAGGATCTGCTGCCACCACCCTCACTCTCCCCATCGCCGCCCAAGAAGCAAAATGTAAGGTGGGCCTCCAAGCCTCCTGCATGGGAGTTGGGGTGATGCTCGGCACCCCGCCGAGATCCGACCATTGTCGAAAAAGTCACGGTGTCACCATACTCCAAAAACTCAACAACAAGATCGAAAAGAAGCAAAGAAAGGAATATCAAGATGTAAGCGTACGACCCTAAAAGCCCCGTGATAGAACCGCCTAATTTATACAAGATCAAGTATGGCTGTCCCTCATGCTAACACATTGACACACGCATACTTTCACTTATACAAACCCGGTAGTCCGCCGAAAATGTCACGAAGGACCTCGGTAAATCAACATCACAACCAAGATTGCGTGATTAAGCAAATACACATCACATAATGCAGAGTTGCAGCTGAAATAATATTACAATTGGGTTCACAAATAATAGTACAAGTTTGGGTTTTAAAACCGATTAGAGAAAACAACATATAGCTTTCAAATGATTACATTAATATAAGTTCCAAATACATTGCTAGCATAAGTGACATCCTCTCGATAAAAGCATATAGGTGAGAAGTAAATATAGAGTCACCGAGCCCACCGGGCCAAGTTAGCCACCATCTTCCGAGGCCAAGAACTTCACCGCAACATGGTGGGATAAACCCCGAGTACTTGAATGTACTCACTAGACTTACCCGTCTGAAACCAAAACAAATGACACCAAGGATTATGCAAGGCTTTCTTTTAGTGGGCTAGCCGACTCGCTTAAGTAAAAAGCATAAGCTATCATGAAGAAACCATTTTAAGTACTTTGCATCATCTTTATTATGACCTATCAATCTAGTTAAGCACCTATGTAATGTAATCCGATAAATTATAAGAACGTAAGTACAAAACAATCACCTAAGTGATCAAATTCTGTACTTAAGCTCCCATAATCCCAGAGAGTCCGGAAATCACGAAGGATTTTAAACAACTCTCGACATACAAACCAAGACCATAGTGATTCAACACAACACATCATTCATTACAACATTTCACAAGTGGCATCCGGATTACATCCATCGGTGAAAATGAATAAAATATTACAAACCAAGTTCAAATTTGCGGAGGCAACATAGTTTAGTACATATAACTTCATAGTTTCAAAATACATTTGCAGGATCTTAGTCATGTCCTACAAAAGCATTATCAGTGCACGAGAACTAGGAGAGACCGCGCCTAACGGTCTAGTCTTCATCCCCGGTAGGAGAAGGCAATACTTGCAAAGAACCAAGTAGAACCGGTCATCTCGCAGCATGTGGGAGATAAAACCAGAAAGTACAAGAAGGTACTCATTAGACTTACCCATCAAACCGTAAATAAAAAGACACCAAGGGTCATGCAAGACTTATGAGGTGGGCTAGCTTGACACAAAGCTTGCATAAAAGAGCTTATGAATATAGTGACCAATTTAAACTTAGCATCAAGCTTATCATCATTTACCGTCCCACTAGATTAGCACCCCATACTAGAGCACTCACTTATTAGGAGCAATCAATATTATTAACCATAGCAGGTATAATAAGGTTGTCATCATCATATCATCATTTTGAACCATTATGTTATTTAGTGTATCTACTTTGGAGATAAGCCCGTCAAGTTCTCACTAATCGGGAGAGACCGCGACTCGAATCGAATTACAACTCAGGTGAGGGGTATTCCTAACTCTCACCGCATACTTTGCAAGGGTAGCCATGGGTCACCTTTGGGACAACTCAGAACCAAATTGTGGGGTTCGATCGGTGCCAGCACTCTCGTGGATTACCCATCACGCTGGGGATCGTCGGGACTTTTAAATCACTCCGCCTTGACTCTCTAATTTACACCTTCCCTTCCGAGGCGTACTTTATACTTATATCGACTCCCCGCTGAGGTGAGCTATCGGTTGGTGGTGGGTCTTGGACACGACCAACTAAGAGAGAGAGGCATCACGCTCAACATAAAATGCAGGAAAGGCTCCAAGATTGAGTCCTTGTTTAATTACAGTGAGTCTTTACTAGCCAAGCAAGCCTCACCGGATTTCATTTCAAATTAAGGACGTGGTTCTTTTCTACGATAACAAATATAGCCAACCGTGCCATATGTATATTCCTATATCTACGCAGGTGGCAGGAAATCACCTAACTTGCTGCGTTTAAGCGAGAAGCACTACACGAGCACAGGCTACATAGAGATTCAGGTATCAATATCCGACAAGGATTGGATAACCAATGCGTTAGAAGTGTTTGCATCCAACACCTAAACTTAATGCAACAATATATATGTAATAATAATACTTTAATCTGCATTTCAGAAATTAGAGGCTTAACATGTCTCGGCTTGCCTTCTTCAAAAGTTGCAGACGGTGATCTGGGCACTCAACCATCGACCTCGTCTGGCACTTCTCCGAGGGTGCACCTCCACCAGAACCTCGGTGTTCTGCCGCCTCCTTCCGGTTCCTCGAATTCCAGCAAGTGTTACTCCTTCCGGTACACCTATTGCATGCCGATGCACAAGATAAATATCATGGTTGCATAAGGAATGACATGATGCTTCATGATGAATGGATCACGTGAAGTGTTTAATCGAAAACATCATCGACACTTTCGTTTACTTAAGAATAGCTCTATTCAAATCACTTTAAAACATGTATCTAACTTAACTTGAAGAATCGGGATCAACTCACCTAACTTGCATAACCTAAGATAAAGATGCTCATCTTCGCTAAAGACCTAACACCTAGAACATTACCACAAGCTTAGGAATAGTAAAGGTATACTTAAATCAACAAAGCTAAGGTTTCATATACTGCAAACGAGCGGTTCCTTAATTCAATCACGAAGCAAGAGTTCTATAAATTCAAATGACTTGCAAGAGGACATTCTGGAAGCCTGATTAAATTCTCTACAAATTATTTGGAAACATCAAAGCATGATTCTTACGTTAACCAAATCAATTAAAGTAAACATAGAATCATTCCGAAATGGGAGGAGTTTACTAAATTAAATATTTAGTGATGATGCAAAAGCATAATTGGACCAAACCAGGTTTACCAACTTGTTGTGCATACCAGGAACATCAGAGAAAGTATAGTGCCAACTTCTAAATAAATTATTTAATGTCCTTTTCAATTTATTTAATTAATTAGGTGATTAAAGCAACATATAAGTAGAACTTGTATAGAAAAATATATACAAAAATTACAGTAGCTATCTCATTCTTCCACATAGACTACCATAAAAATTCAAAGCAATTGGACAAGGCAAGAACTATCTGTATCAAAAACAATGAGATATCAAGTCTATTTCTAGCATAATTAGGAAACCCTATGAAAAGTGTCAAATTAACCAGATTTCACATTTTTCCTAGTATCATTTCTAGCATATAAGAATAGCATTCACCAAATTTACTCTTTATCGATCTATAGAAAATTCATGAAAATTCACACAAGATCCATCCATGCAAACAAGAGAATTAC